>JAYMFT010167695.1:0-12297 GCA_038088735.1 Panulirus argus | reverse complement strand
AGGACTGGCCAGTCTGCTTTCCTGCAGTCTGTGTAAGTCTTTTTGAAGAGTGTGTTGACTGGGTGGGCCAGGTGGAGTGTCATCAGGATGGACAGGTGGTCAGGCGTGTTCCAGGAGGGCCTCGTATGTGGTGCTGGTGGGTAGAATGTGATGGCTGACAAGGTCGACAACGGGAGGTGGTGGGTCGCGAGTCTGGTCGGCTGGTTGTGTATGTTGAGGCTACTGAAAAGTTGCTGTTAGTTTAAGAGCAATTCACTTCGGGGGACTATGGTTGTGAGTGTTGAGCTGAATGTAATGGTGGGCACTGAACTAAAATCTCCAAAAGTTGGTGCTGGGCGTGCTGGCGAACTCCTGCAATTGGGGGGAGTGTATGGGGGGGGGGAGAGATGGCTGCAGTGTGGTGAAGGTCTGTACGTGTTCATTATGCTGTAGTTGGTACTCTCAAGTTTTATCTTAATGGATTGTATTTCTAGGGTTTGGTCGCTGTCTGTGAGCTGTTTTGTGGTAGGATTTGGCGGACGAATGTTAAAAGTCGTTCTCTTTGTCCTTAATGTTTGTCGTTTCTTATAATTGTAGACGCACAGAAGTGAGTGGGTAGATCTGGGCGTGACTCTGGTTTCTTGGACGAAGGCTGTGTAGATGTTGTGTTCTCTGATTTGGTTGAGTATTTCTGCATGTTTGTTTCTGAAGACATTGGCGTTAAGTTGCAATATGCTCAGTGTGTCAATGGGGTTCCGTGGAGTAGAATGATTTATTTGTGAGGAGCGAGTGTACGTTCTCTGATGCTTGTTGGGTGATTGTGCTGGAGGTGAGGGGGTTCCTGATGGATTCAGACTCAAACGTTGTACCACCACACCACACACCTATCCTAGAGGGAATCAACCAACTATATCCCCCTTCCCGCATAGTACTAGTGGTCATACACAACAAAACATTTGACTCTTATCTTCAGAGACGTCCTCACTTAAGTAATACTTGACAAGTGGTTGGCCAATCTAATTGCCGGCCGCCATGCAAGTTAGTTACAGAGGCTTCACCTCTAACAACATACCTCAGCTCTACAGTGAATTTACCCAAGGAGCAGTTCCTTCTCCCTCTCTTCAATCTCCTCCTACGCGACCTCCCATTACCTCAGGCAAACCTCACCATGAAGGTCCTTTCATATGCAAGCGACCTCAAAGTGACATCACAACACCCTGACACCACAGAAGCAACATCAAACATGCAGCAGTGCATGACAAGACTGGAATAATGATTCATACCAGAACAGAATGTCTGCATCTCCACGTTAATTTTTTAGTTTTCTGTCACTCATTTTACCCTTGACAGACACGTGCCTAGCTCATACCCTCCAGTCACCCTGAATGGACAGTCAGTGCCGGTGAACAAAATACCAAACACTCTAGACATCACATACAACACACATGACATTCATTCGCGATATCAACACAAAAGGAACACACAAACTAATGCCTTCAGAACACTAACTGACATCAGTTTTGACAAGAAAAAGGATCACCCAAAATCCTTTACGAACAATTCATCCGTTCCACATGAAACTACGCTAAACCTACCTGGTCTTCCACCCTCTTGAATGAAAGTATAACAAAGCTGCAGACCACACAAAATAGTGCAATCACAACAATCTCCGATTGCTAGGCAACCACAAATGCACATCTTTACTATGAAACAAAGATGACCCAAGACAATCCCACCTGAACATGTTCGACATTCAGTTCTATGCGACAACACTAAACCCTTCCTACCCAAAACACTCTACAACTAATTCCCAAGTATAAAGCTTAGCCCTTCCTTCCTTACCCAACAAGCATAAGAAAGACAAAAGACAAAACTCACACACATACACACTGAAACAAGCACCAAACAAGTGACCTCCCACCTGAGTCTTAAAGTCCAACCATCAGAAACCACACTTCCTAGACGCATACGAGTCACACACTCCCGCTCAAGAACTGGACATCACCCATCACTACCGTACTGTACTGAGCTCCCTGCACACAGGGTTGTTGTGTAACACCCCAACATTTTAGGACCCGTGGTCCCAATCAGTGGACGTGGTCAGATTCCAGAGTGCTGCAGAAGCCTCATTAAGAGAGAGGGGACTCCTCGGGTAAAAGGTTAACGAATCTTTCATTAGTACTGGTTGATATCTTTTAACGTCTTAATTGGTATTTCGTGAATCATTGGATATTTTCTTCATGTCAGAACTGAGTATCCTATTTCTTGCGTTCTCTTATTCGACTAATCTATCCTGGGGGGCTGTCCAGCCCAACACGGGTCAGGTCTGGATGAGGACACCACCATCAGCATCTCTTCCGCGGGGTTTTAACGATAAATTTAAACCGCTATTTATAATTATCAATCACTTAAACCTATATATGGCAACTGATCGTTTATCTTCAGCTTATGGTCCAGTTCTGGGTCTCCGTTGTCCTATTCAATGTTTCTATGGTCCTGTCTAGTGTCGGCGAGAAATTTTTGAGACAGTTTTTACATACAGATCTCAATGGTGATTTTTTTTTTTTTTGTCCATTTCAAGAAATCTTGGCAGCCCACAAAACTGCCATCTAGAACTTTTTCTTGCATCAAAATGTCTTCTGTGCGTCACAGCTTTCTGCTGCTCACTGGTTCAGACCTCATGTTTCCTCTAGACAAACGGTGACCTTTCTTTATTGCATATTTTGTCGTACTGTGAGGCGGTGTCCCAGCCTGACGGATGTTCTAATCACCAGTGCCCGGCAACACATCCCTGGACCAATGTCACCTTCAATATTTGCACAGACCCGGAGCAACTGCAGTAAACTAGATAATCGTGATAAAAATGAGTTCCGGACACATAATATACCATCCTAATAAACAAATGGCAGTGCATGGAATACTAACGTGTAACTTGCGCTGGTTTCGGAATTGTCGTTTGCCTCCACGGAAGGAGTGAAGGAAGATTTCGAAGTGACGACCTGGTTTACAGAAGTGTATGCTGAAGACCGTCTCGATGTACACAGAGAACCAACTGGCTGGTTTCCTCCGTCTGACATGACTCTGTCAAGTTGTTTTTCTAAGTTAAGGTTTCCAACTGCATTGTCAACCAACAACTCAGCTCTGCAGCTTGGGCCCAGCCAGGCTGTTGGGTGGAAGACAAGCGAAGACTCCGCCAGGCAGACTGTGAGTTTAGCCACGTTGTCAGTACAATATTCAGAGACTCGACAGCTCCTTTGTTATGCACGTAGTGGGTGAGGTCACCCGATATGATCACCTCTGGGCATCTGACGAGTCTCTCGTGTTATGGCGAGTCATGTTTCTCTCTCGCGTTCTTCCTCGTAGCAGATCAGTTGGAACATTTCCCAGTGAACCTTTCTTTTCGGTGGCCTCTTGGAAAACTTGGTTCATGTAGGTTTGAAAGTTTTCAGTGTCGGTGGTGGAGGAGGAGGAGTCTACCTCACTAAAGGTGGTGTAGGGAGTGATGATAGGTGGCTGTGGTGTTGATCTTAATGTTAGATATCCTTATGAGGAACAACAGCGTCATCATGGGTGGTGTGACTGAGGAGGAGCTGCGTCAGCAGGTTCTCAACTCTCCCACCTGATACCATCGGAAAACTTTCTTAAGAGCGTTGAGTGCCTTTGTGATAGTGTTCTTATCTTTATCAGGATAAATCCTGTAGTGTGGTGGTCCTAAAGGAAGATGCACGGGCATGCGCCGGTAGGTTCCAGAAAGTCGTTTGGACACAAAACTGATTCTGTCTCGCGTGGAAAGGAAATGGTTCAAGTTAATTATTTTGTTGGATCGTCAATTCTTAGAAGTTCAAGTCATCAGACGTACAAGTCTTTCTCTATAAAGAAAATGAGTTGTGGACACCGTTCTACATTTCCTGTATGCCAGGGAGAAATGTATTTTTATGTTATGAAGAAACATATTTCTGACTTGCATCATTTTCCCAGACACAAGACAGGTATTCCGAGGCCTACGTTCGTAATGACCTTCACCAGCCATGTCTTGCTCCTAGTTTTTTTTCTAGAATGATTTGTCATTGATCATATTGGCAAGCTGCCTACCTAGGCATACCTGTAGATCATCCTACGTTCCTACAGAGTTCCTGTAATGTTAGCACAAGTTGGAGTCGAAGGCTCGACGCGACACAAGAGACTATAAATGTGTCCAGCTGTGAAGAAGAAAAAAGGGCCACAATGGCTATACGTCCCATCACAACATCTCTTGACGTTAACTCATGATTTAGCAAATTGTGTTGTGCGCAACATTTCTCTCTGGTTGTTTCAGTTGTTGTTGTTGTTGTTGCGCGGTCGTCTTTCTTCCTGATCAGTCAAGACAATATTCGCGTGACAAGTCTGACGGGATCGGTAATCACATGCCGGGATATTCCAGGGATTTCACCTAAGTACTGAAAACTGGACGCCCAGATATATAAAGGAGAAAGAGGCGAACTCAGCAGGCTGTTAGCGGATACATGTTACATGAAGGATAATGATCTTAAAAAAAAGTAGCAGCTAATAACTAAACAAGCACCAGTGCTTGCTCGTCTCTTCCGTTTTTTTTTTCTTTTTTTCATAAACCAGAATTTTTCCTTCTTCTAAGAAGCATGCGTTGGTACGTCCCATCACTAAGAAGAGTGACCGTTCTGACCCCTCTAACTATCGTCCCGTTGCTCTGACATCTTCGTTTCCAAAGTCTTTGGAAATCTCCTCAACTTCCATATCCTTAAAAATCTTGAATTTCACAGCCTTCTTTCTGATCTCCAGTATGGCTTCCGTAAGGCGTGATCCACTGGTGATATTCTCTCCTGTCTTCCTATTGTCTGGTCATCAACCCTAAAAGATTGGGAATCCTTTGTACTTGTCATTGACATATCCAAACCTTTTGACAAGGTTTGGCATCGGGGTCTCATCTCTAAGCTTCCCTCTCTCACTTTGCTCCTCTCTGGCCGATTTATCTCCGTGTTGCTGATGGATCAGCCTCTCCCCCTTTCTGCTTCAACAGCAGTGTCACTCAAGGTTCTGTCCTGTCTCCTACACTTTTTTTCCTTTTTATCAGATTTCCTCTCTTGCACAAATAACCAGATGCACTCATATGCTGACGTCTCAACATCGCATTCCTCCACATCCTTCAGTTCTGCTCCCTCTTCTCTCACTCAATCTACGTCTCGTCTCCACACAACTTCCTCAATAAACTCAGACTTGGACAGGATATCTTATTGGAGTTGACGAAATCTGGTTAAGTTTAATGGCTCCAAGACCCAGTTTCTACCCATATCTCAATTGAAAGTTTCTCATAATTTTCCTCTTTCCTTTGACGGTTCTGTAATTCCACCTCTTAACTCAATGAACATACTTTGTATTACTGTAACATCCAATCTTTCTTGGAAACCCCACAATACAGGAATAGCTAAGCCTGCCTCTAAAAAGTGCAAGTCCTTTCTAGTTACAGAAATTTCTTTTCTTCCGAAAAGTTGCTCTGCTTATTCAAAGGATTGATTCGCCCTTGTATGGAGTAATGCTCTCACATCTGGTGGCTCTAGCTTTGCATTCTTTCTTGACCGAGTTGAGGTCAGGCTTATAAACTCTCCCAGGCTAACTTCAAAACTTGCCACATTTGCCCTGCGCCGCAATCTTGGTTCACTTTCCGTCTTCCACAGATAGTACTTTGGTTTGTGCTCCCGAGAGCTAGCTGCTTGTAATCCCCCGCCACTAGCTACATCACGCAATACTCGGCAAGCTGCTGCGTCGCGTGATTAATGTGTTGCCATCGGCAACTCAAGGGTGTGCCGTTTTGATAACTGTTTTTTTCCCTACACGTCGAAGTTTTGGAACTGTCTACCGTCTCATGTATTTCCCAGTACCTATGATCTGGGACTTTTTAAAAGACAGGTTTTTCACTTCCTCCAAAATTAGTAAATATTTTCCCACGTCTCTTCTTTTTCCCTTTCATTAACCTCTCTCTGCAGTTAAGGCCCGGCCGTGCTGTGGACTTTTGTCCGTGATTGAAGCCTGCAACGCAAAAGAAAAAAGAAAGAGAAACTTACCTACAAGCAAAACATTAATCAGAATGAACTTGAGTAAATAAAACAAAAACAAGTATGTGAACACAAACTATTATCATTTTTTTAAAGGGCACCGGTAAGTAGGCTGCAGGATCAAATGCAGCAACCACTCGCTCCTTGCCACACACACACATGAAACAGGGAGGAGGTATAGGAAAACACTGAAAATCTTAGGAAAGACATAATGAGACCGTTCAAAGAGCCTTGACCTCCACAGGGCTTAAGGGCCTGATGCATTTTCTTCACTTGGTTGAAGATGTAAGCAGATCCACTGATCGGCCGCTGCAAATATTGTTCAGTATGTCGGTCGAGGAGGAGGGTGTAGCGGCAAGGGGTTGATGGCGGTGTAGTGCTTAGCTTTAAGAAAGGAAACTGCGATGAAGTATAGACCAGTCTTTCTAAAGGGTGCCGTCTGTAAAACACTGGGAAATGTAATCTGAAAGCAAATGGATGACTTGTTGCAAAGGAGAAACTTGCAAAGTGAGATGCAACAAAGGGAGTCACGAGTAATAATCTTTCAAAATTCCCTGAGAGAGTGAGCCCCGAGTTAGACATAAGAAAAGGCTGGTTCGATTGCGCGATCCTGGAGTAAACCTTGATGGAGGTGAGTGGAGGAAACACCGGACGCACGTCAGAGAAGCCTTCTCAAAATGGGTTGGGGTCACGAGTGGCGTGAACCAAAGACAATGAGGATCATGTGAATGCCTGAATAAGGAGGACCTGTTGGAAGTGGAGCGCTGTGTTACTGGTATGTGGGAGTGGACGTGATGGCAGAAGGAACCCTGAGGCAGCTGAAATGAGCCATGGGTTGGACTGGGGAGGGAGGGGCAATCAGGTCCTAGGTACATTGAGGAATAAGTAAAAGGAAAGGTCAGCCAATGTGCGAAAAGGCAGAGACGGGAACACACGAAGGTATACGTGTGAAGAGCGTTGTACGAGCGCGACCCTTCGGCCTCAAACTTAAAAAAGGAAAGGAAGAAAGCGGAAGTGCTGGACATCAAATGTTGAAGAGGATACGTAGCGTGAGGCGCGCTGATTATGCCAGTGTGAGGTGGAGCAGTAAGAAGTATGCTTGAGAGAGCTGACCAGGGTGTGCTAAAATGGTTTGAGCATATGTAAGATAAACGGGGAGACACTGACAAACACGATCTACATACTACAAGCGGAGGGAGAAAGAGGAGACTGAAGCCCAAGATGTAACCTTGAGTATAGTCGAGGCCTGGACCTTCAGGAGGGACAGAAGCGCGAGTTCAAGAGAATGAATTCGAGTGATTCGGTATTTGGGGCAGACATGCTGTTCCTAGGCTGAACCAGGGAGGGCACTGGAAGCGGTCAAATTGCACCCAAGAGCAGCGTGTGGGGCTCTGCCATGGATGGTGGTCTCTGGTTCCAGTACATTATACATGACAGCCAGAGGGTAGAGTGTAAATGAAGCCATTGTTTGTTTGTTCTTGACGCTGCCTATCTTCAGCGGTAGGGTGTATCGTGGGGAGAGGAGGGGGCTCCGAGATGCCCCCCTGCCTCAAGCAATGCAATAAACGATATAATCTTTATGGTAAGAATAATTCATCATATTATCACAATTATTCTAATCCTTTCACTTTCTTAAAAAGAAAAATATAAATGTATACGTATGTCAACCGTTCCAGTGATGTACACGACAGGGACCAATTGAACCAGCCCCGCAAGTGTCAACATCTTCCTAAATCTCTGACAAATGTTTACAAGTTTCCTCTTGTTCGAAAACGCATATCTACTTTGTCGAAAAAAAAAGCTCCCTTAATTACAGCCATCAGCTGTTTTACCTTATGAAATATAATTTCACTGTCATTCATAAATCTCTTCCTTCACTACCAGAGCTGTAATCAGTTTTATGAAAATAAGATTGATGTTAGTGATTAAATCTAATTAGTAATAAGTTCTTTGATGTAATATGTTCGTAAATACCATACCTGACCACACCTTGGAGAGTTGGTCATTTGTTCCCTAATCATCAAGGCCCAGGACGCACCTGCTGGCAGAGAAAGGCAGTTAGGAACACGAAAAAGGAAAAAAACGTATACTACAGCAGCCTACTTCATATTGATCTAACACTGGTTGTAAATTATGCAGCAGCCTATGTTTTAGATTAATTTAACTTCATCTGTAAATAAAATAACAGTCTATTTCCAATTTCATTTCAACCTCGGCCGTAAGTACAAACACAAGCCTGATCTGTTCCTCACCCTTGAGTCGAAATAAACTTGCTGAACCATGAACAAGTCAGGACTAAAATAAACATTTCTTGCATCACACGGTACAGCGCAACACAAACCGACGAGAAATGCCTCACACATTACATGGCGCCCTAATGGCAGTATCGAAAGTTAAGCCAATGAACGATATCCAGAGAAATATACCACGCGATTGTCAGTTTGGTCAACATCCATCGATAATCGCTTTTCTGAAAAGCATCCCTAATGTCACAGATATGTGAAAAAGAACGTTCAGATTTCTGTAACTGCATATCCTTTCTTAAGTGTATGAATACATCACTCACTGGAAAGAAGAAGCGAAATAATCCCAGGAGATGGAATACAGCGGGTCATCAGGGCCGCTGCCGGAGCGGAGAGACGCGGGAGCGGTAGGTGGGAGGGACCGCCATAATGCATTTACTGCTGAAAAACTGTGACGCAAAATGCTTACCAAAGACGATAGTAAATTATATTTATTAAGTCACTAACTTCTCTAAATCTTGCAAATAACAGCGAGATTAACCACCTTCAGTTTGCTCGGTGTTTGGAGAGGGAGGTTTCAGGGGTGTCTTTTTTACGTTAGATGGTTGGGTCAGGGACATGAATGCCAGGAAGAGCCTCGTCAAGGAAGTGTTAAGAAAAGAAAGGGAGGTAATGAAGGAAACTGCAAAGGACTCAATGTATATTATACAAACTGTAGGAGTTTGAGAAATAAGATGGATCATTTGAGGGAGATAGTTAGCACAGAGTCTATAGATATAGTATGTTTAACAGAAACATGGATGAAATTAGAGGACAGAGATCTGTTGTCAGAGTTTTCTATTAATGGATACAAACTTTACACGACTGATAGGAAGGATAAGAGAGGAGGTGGGGTAGTACTTTATATTAGGGATAATATTAAAAGTTGTAACAAGAATGACATTAGAGTAACAAAAAATACAGGATCGATTTGGGTTGATACAGATGAAAACAATGAAAGATATTATTAGAAGTACTATACAGACCTCCCAGATGAGATAGTCTGAGGGGGAAATTTCTATGGGAGGAAATTAGGAAGGCTTGTGATCAAAATGTATGTATTCCAGGTGACTTCAGTACAGTTAAGTGGGAAGATAATACAGGAGACGTTGGGTTTGAGGAATTTATGGACATAGTCCAAGATTGTTTTCTAATACAGCACATTTCCGAGGGGACCAGAGGTGATAACATTTCAGATTTGTTACTGACAAATGCAAACAATTTTATAGATGAAGTTGAGGTGGAAGAAGAGTTAGATGACAGTGACCACAGGAAATATGATTCAGTATAATGAAGGATGTGAACGGGAAGGAGAATTAAATGCTCGTTCCCGAATTTCATAAGGCCAACTTTGCGGGGCTACGTAGATACCTTGCTTGTGCTGATTGGGTGGGACTAAATGAAGTTAGGGTGAGGTCAGACGGTGTGGGGTCAGGTCAGTCAGGTGACTCAGATCAGCTTAGCGGGAGTATCAGGTCAAGAGTAGGTGAGGCTATTAATAGCGAGGAAGGTTCCAGTTAACAATCAAAAGGGGACAAGAAATGAATATTCCATGTAGGCAATATAGGACAAACAACAATGACCCAAAATGGCTAAATGATATAATATAACACCTTATAGGACAGAAGAAGGGCTTGTACAACAAGGTAAAACGGGAGGCAACAGTTTACTGATCAGCTAACGCAAATTAAGAGAATAGTAAAATCAAAGATCAGGAAGGCTTAGAGAAATTACGAAATTAAGATAGCTCGCGAAGCAAAAAACAATGCCAAGGGATTTTTTCAAATGTACAGAACGAAGGTTAGGGAGAAAATTGGGCCTATCCAATCGCATTCTGGTAGATTAGTTGACAGTGAGATTGAAATGTGAGAAGTTTTAAATACTCACTTCATATCAGTATTTACGCAGGAGGAGAAGAATACAAACATTCCGGTTCCACAGCAAATTTACAGGGGAACGAAAGCGTGAAGCTATGCGATATAGAAATGAATAAATTTGATATTTTGAAACAAACAGAACGGTTAAATGTAAACAAGAGTCCTGGCCCAGATGGTGTTATGCGAGGGTCTTCAAAAAATGTAAGGAGGAAGTAAGTCTTCCGCTTTTAGATATGTTTAAACAGTCTTTGGAATCAGGCGTAGTCCCTAAGCAATGGAGGACAGCAAATGTCGTTCCCAGTTTTAAGAAAGGGGATAGATCCATTGCTTTTAATGATCGTCCTATCAGCTTAACATCTATTGTAGGAAAATTTCTTGACTCAATCATAGCGGACAAAATACGGGAACACTTGAAGAAACATGATCTCATTAAGGATTCACAACAGGGGTTTACAAAATGGAAGTCATGTCCCTGTAACCTTCTCTCCTTTTTCTTTAACAAAGTATATGAAACTGCTGATCAGGGTAAGAGTTAATGATATTGTATACTTAGACTTAAGCAAGGCTTTTGACAGAGTACCTCATGAGCGTCTGTTCAGAAAAATAGTGGCAAACGGCACCGGGGGTTGTGCATTCGATTGGATTAGGGCGTGGCTCACTGATAGAGAACAGAGGGTATGCATCGATTGAGTTACATCGGACTGGGGCAATGTAGCCAGTGGTGTTCCTCAGGGGTAAATCTTGGGACCGCTCTTGTTCGTTTTATACATACATACAAAATATATATATTAATGATTTGGATATGGGAATAAGCAGCGACTTACGCAAATTTGCCGATGATACAAAAATAGAGGCCGTAATAAACTCAGATGAAAATTCAGTGAAATTGCAAAGGGACTTGGATAGATTATCAGAGTGGGCGGAGACATGGAAAATGGAATTCAGTACAAATGAATGCAGAACAGTTTGTGTGGGTAAAGACAGGAACACTTATTACAAACTGGACAATATTGCTATTGCTAAAACAGAATGCGAAAGAGATTTATGAGTATTGGTTTGCAAAGATCTTAAGCCGCGGTAGCAATGTATTACAGTGCGTAATAAGGCAAATAGGATGTTAGGGTTCATTAATAGGACTGTTAACAATAAAACTCCTAGAGTATAATTGCAACTTTATCTTGCGTGGGTGAGACCACATTTGGATTATGCGGTACAGTTTTTGGCTCCATACTATGCAGCTGATATAGATTGTTTAGAGAGAGTACAAAGACGAATGACAAAAATGATTCCTGGAATTAGAAATCTCACTTATGAAGTTAGGTTAAAAAGGCTGAATTTACACTCACTTTAAGAGGAGGAGGGCTAGAGGGGATATGATCGACGTTTTTAAATGTGTTAAGGACATTAATAAAGGTAACATGAATAAAGTTCTTAGAATGGCGCCATCAGAGAAAACAAGAAAGAACGGACTTAAATTTGAAAAAAAAAAATAGATTCAGGTCTGATGTGGGTAAATATTGGTTCGTGATTAGGGTAGTAGATTTATGGAATAAGTTACCAGGTACAGTAGTGGAAGCTACGTCTTTAGGGAGCTTTAAACGAAGGTTGGATGTGTTTATGGGATCAGTCGGTTGGTTGTAGGGTGACAGACTCAGGACCTACCAGCATGGGCCAATAGGTCTCTTGCAGTGTCCTCACTACTTACGTTCTTATGTTTTTAAAAACAGTTTATTATATCTTTACAAATGTAACATTTCATACACTATCACTTTCAACATGGCGCTGTGATGATCTCTTTTTTTCATTCTTTATGTTGTAGGCTCCAGTCACGGACAAAACTCCACATCAAGGCCGGGCCCTAATTGAAAAATAAAGAACATTAAGAAATGGGAAGAAAAGACAGGGAAAGTAATTACAAATTTTTGAGAGTGAAAGACCTGTCTTTTAAAATGAGCAAGGTCATAGTTAACGGGAAAAACATGAGAAGGTAGAGAGTTCCACAGCTTCGACGTGTAGAGAAAGAAGCAGTTATCAAAACGGCACACCCTAGAGTTGCCGATGGCCACACAATAATCATGTGACGCAGCAGCTTGC
>JAYMFT010167684.1:0-12297 GCA_038088735.1 Panulirus argus | reverse complement strand
AACTCTCTACCTTCTCATGTCTTTCCCAATAACTATGACCTGGCTCATTTCAAAAGACAGGTCTTTCACTTTCTCAAGAATTCATAAATACTTTCCCTTCTTTTTTTTCTCCTATTTCTTAATTCTCTCTATATTTCAATTAGGGCCTGGCCTTAATGTGGACTTTTGTCTGTGACTGGAACCTTCAACATAAGAATAAAGAAAGATAGTGAGATGAGGAGGAGATAGAATGAGTATTTTCAAGGACTGTTGAATGTGTTTGATGATAGATTGGCAGATGTAGGTTATTTGGGTTAGGGTGGTATGCAAAGTGAAAGAGTCATTGAGAGTGGTTTGGTAAAGAGAAATGTGGTGGTGAAAGCCTTACATTAAATGAAATGTGGCAAGGCAGCTAGAGTGGATGGTATTGCAGTTGAGTATCTTAGAAAGTGGGTGACTGTGTTGTTGATTGCTTAATGAGGGTTTTCATTATGTATGGATCATGGTGAAGTGCCTGAAGATTGGTGGAACACATGTATAGTGCCATTATACGAAGACAAGGAGGGATAAAGGTAAGCTTTCTAACTACATAGGTATAAGTATGTCGAGTGTACCTGGTAAGTTGTATGGGAGAGTAGTGATTTAGAGGGGTGAAGGCATGTATAGAGCATCAGACTGGGGTAGTTGCCATGTGGATTAGGTATTTGCTTAGAAAAATGTATATGAAAAATACTTAGAGAAACTGAAGGATTTAGAGAAACTGAAGGATTTGTATGTGACATTTTTGAATCTGGAGAAAGCATATGATAGGACTGACAGAGAAGCTTGTGGAAGGACTTATGGATATATGGTGTGGGAGGACAGCTTTTAGAAGCAGTGAGAAAATTCTCTCTATGGGTAAGGTATGTGTATGAGTGGGAAGAGAGGAGAGTGAGTGGTTGCAAGTGAAGGCTTTTCTGTGGCAGGGATGTATGATGTCTCCAAGGCTGTTTAATTTGTTTATGAATGGGGTGGTTAGGGAGGTAAATGCAAGAGTTTTGGACAAAGGGGTGAATATGCAGTCTGTAGGGGATGAGGGGTCTTAGAATGTCAGTCAGTTGTTGTTTGCTGATGTTACAGAACTGGTGGCAGATTCGAGTGAGAAATTGCAGAAGTTGGCGACTGAGTTTGGAAGAGTGTGTGAAAGGAGGAATTTGAGAGTAAATGTGAATAAAAGCAAGGTTTTCAGGTTTAGCAGAGTTGAGGGTCAGGTTAGTGTGGTTGAATTTGAATAGAGTAAAATTGGAGGAAATGCAATGTTTAAGATATGTGGTTGTGGTCATGGCAGTGAATGGAACCATAGAAGTGGAAGTGAGTCATACTGGAGGCAAGGGAGTGAAGGTTCTGAGAGTGATGAAAAATGTGTGGAAAGAGATGCTGTTGTCTATGAGGGGAAAAATGGGCATGTTTGAAGGTATTGTAGTTCAACGATATTATATATTCTCGGCGTGTGTAGATGAGGGTGGAAGTGATGGAAATTAAATGTTTCAAAACAATATATGGTGTGAGGTGGTTTGATTGAGTAAATAATAAAAGGGTAAGAGAGAGGTGTGGTGATAAAAAGAGTGACTGAGAAAGATGAAGAGAATGTGCTGAAATGGATTGGACAAAAGGAGAGAATGATTTAGGAGAAGTTAACAAAGCGAATATATGTGTCAGAGTGAGGAGAGATTAACAAAGATATATGTGTAAGAAGCTGAGGGAACAAGGAGAAGGGGGAGATCAAACTGGAGATGGAAGGGTGGAGTGAAATAGATTTTGAGTGAACAGGGCCTGAATGTGCAGGAGGGTTAAAGGTGTGCTTGGAATAGAGTGAGTTGGAACAAATTGTTCTACATGGGTTGAAAAGCTACCGTTTTGTTGAAGTTGACTAAAAGGGGAGGGAGCGAGGGGCTAGAAATCCTTCCCTCCAGTTTTTACTTTTCCAAAAGAAAGAACAGTGAAGGGTTCTAAGTGAGGATTTTCCCTCAAAGGGTCAGTCCTCTGTTCTTATTGCTACCTCGCTAATGCGGGAAATGGCAAATATGTATGAAAAGATATGTATAATGATAATATATAGTAATGATATATAATGATAATATATAATAATAATATATGATAATGATGATATATAATAATAATAAAAGATATATTTTGTCAGGTATCATGCTATATGTGAAGTGATCCTTATAGGTGGAGGGTCCAGTTGGCCATGTATGGCTGACTCCTCTCGTGATCCTGGCCCTCTTGCTATTGGCACAGGGCAGGAACTTGTCATATTGTCTCTCGCTGTATGACCTTTGATTCCTGTATTGTTTTCTTCATTAAATTCTTCAAACTATTCTTGATAACTTCTTGACATACAACTGCATATATTCCTAATTCACTTACGTAAGACCTGTGTACTTCTTAAACAGAAAAGCTCCTCGTTCATCACAAATCTGTGGCCCACTAGGCAGGGCCTCTTGGAGGGGGATGCAGGGGGTACATCGTACCAAGGCCGGGGGTTTCAAAGGGGGGGGTCCAGAAATTTCCTGGGATCTCAGAAAATGCAGAAAATCAACAGAGCACTCCATTCCAAACCGTCCCAATCTTCATTACCCTTTTTGGCCTTACAGCTCATGGCATAAGATCATAGTGGATAAAAACAGGTGACTGATGGAGAAGGGAAGGGGGTCTAAAAGAAACTTTGTACCCCCTGATGAAATTCCTCTGAGGGGCCCTGCCACTAGGTGCACATTTCACTGAAAATGATTTCCAGTGTGTGTTTGTGCTTCATTTTTCTGGTTGCAGCCTGTTGATCTCAACACGTTTGACACTGTAAGGAGATGTTCTGGTCCTCAAGCCAGACCTACTGGAGTACAAAACATATGTATTTTAATCACTGAATTGTTCTTTACTGTACATGGTAAGATATCCTTTCTTCCTCAGTAGAAACTTCCATTACTTTACACCAAGGGTTGTCAGCCATTACATGTCAGTTACTCCTTGATGGTCACTGGAATGCCTTGCATACCATTCGAGGGTCACTATGGACTGATCTTTGTATCCTTAAGGATTATCAGAGAATGTCCTGCATACCCCTTGAGGGTCATTGGATAATGGCATTTGTAGCCCCTTCAAGGTCACTGGAATGTCCTGCAAAGCTCTTGAGAGTCAGTAGAATCCTCTGCATAGTCCTTGAAGGGTCACTGGGCAAAGTCCTACATAGCCTTTGAGGGTCACTGGAATGTCTTGCAAAACTCTTGAGGGCCACTGGAATTCCCTGCGTATCTCCTAAGGGTTGCTGGAATGTCCTACATCCAACATTTCTGTTTTAGGGTCACTGAAATATCCTGTATATTCATACCCATTGAGAGTCACTGGAATGTCCTGTGTATCCCTTGAGGGTCACTGGAATATCCATTGTATTCCTTCAGGGTCACTGGAATGTCCTGCATTCCCCTTGAATGTCTCTGAAATGTCCTGCATTTCCCTTGATGGTCACAAGAATATTCTTTGTTACCATTTGAAGGTCACTAGAATGTCCTGCATTATCCTTGAGGGTTACTGGAATGTCTGCAAATTCCTTTAGGGTCACTGGAATGCCTTGCATTCCACTGGAGGGGCACTAAAATGTCCAGCATACCCTATGGTGGTCACTGGAATGCAATGCATACCCCTTGATGATCACTGGAATACCCAAGGTACCTTTTGATGATTACTGAGATGTCCTGAGTACACCTTGATGGTCACTGGAGTTTCATACGTACACTTTGATGGTCACTTGAATGTTTTATATACCTTTTGATGGTCACTGGAATGTCCTGCATACCTCTTGATGGTAACTGGAATTTTGTGAATACATTTTGATGGATATTGGAATGTCCTGCATACCCCTTGATGGTCACTGGAATGTCTTGCATACTCAAGATTTTTGCTTGAATTTCTCTAAGAACCGTAATTTGATCTACATCCTCTTTTTAAGGAAATATATGACAAATATTTAAACTAAAGCATTAGTACTCAAGAGGGACTTATTACATACAGTTAAATCTTTAACATAGTTTTTGACCTCAAAGAAGTGTCAGAATCTGGTTTCATTTGTTAATTCAGGGATATTCATATTACCTGAGGTGGGATGAAGGGCACATCACTGAGGGAGGATATGAAACACACTACACCAAATGAAGGTGTGGAAGCCAGCCATCAACCCCCCCCCACACACACGTTACTATATTACGATGCCTTCTCCTTTTTCTTTCCTCAGTCATTCCATTCTGTGTCCACCTCACTCCAGTCAGCCTGTTTTGCCTTGTTTTTCCCATACTTCCCCATTCCTTTCCACCATCTTGGTCCCGTCATCTTTCACTTATTCCCTTCTTAGCCATTTAGTATGTTAGAAAAACTTTTTCTTGCCTATTTCCTTTATATCCATTTGGTGCATCAGCCATTTCTCCTTCCCCATCTTTGCTCCCGCATCCTGGTTACTTTGCCTCACTCTTGTCATGACCTGACCTCTGGACTTGCTGACCTTTCCTCCTAATGCCATGCTCACCGTGAGTGGGAACTTTGTTCACTTTGCTCTTTTTTTTTTTTTAGCCATTTATTTGTGCTATTCACTGAGTATTTTCAATTCAGTGTTTTATATATTCACACTACACTGTACTTCAGGGCTTTAATGTCATGTGTACTGTGACAGTATACTTCAGAAATTAAGTGTCTTGCATTTTCGACAGCATATGTCAAAACATACATATGATATATTGATGAGAATGTAGAACTTATTTTGACAAGTCTGTGACAGTTTTAAGAACAAAGGGATGCTAGCGGTGTGATTGGCTGTGCTCACCCCCTTCCCATATGGCATGTACTCGCGACCAGCTGCTGATAGTCATGGGCCTGCTGCTGTTGAAGGTAGAGACATTGATCAGCTGCAGGTGACAGTAGAGACAGGGGCCATCTGCAGGTGATTGAAGAGACTGGGGCCACTTGTAAGTTGCAAGGAGAAGACTCTCTAGTCCTCCAGACTCACAGAGTGTTGTATTTTATGTCCTGCTAGATAATGCTCATACCAATGCCTTCTTTCACTTCTCCCCAGTCTCATTACCTTATATTTACTTAGGCTGAATTTTATAATCCATGTGTCAGACTGACATTGGAGGTGGTTATGGTTCTCTTGTGAATTGACTCAGTCCTCATCATTCTTAATTTCCCTCATGACCTTGGCATTATCTGCAAACATATTCAGGTATGACTTAGTTCTTCATGGAAGTTTTTACTTAGGTTAATTTCCTTGATTTTAGGACTAAGCCCTGTGGCTCTTTGGCATTAGTAACCCCAACCCATTTCAAGAAACCTTCTCTGATAAGCATCCTTTGTTCTCTACCACAAAGATAATGTTCTGATCATCGAAAGAGTATTCACCATTATTTTTGCTTTAAGATCTAGCTTCTTCACCAAGTTCCCTTGTGTTAGTGTCAAACACTTTGTGGCAATCCATAAACACAAGTAACCCATCCTTCTCCTCTGTGTAAGAGAGAGCTCACTATTTCTTAGGACTAAGAGATTTGTTACACATGAACTTCTTTTACCTGATTTCTCATCTGCAAGTAATCATTCATTTGCCTTCTGATTATCTTTTCCATTGTTTTACCAACCACACTCATGAGAGACTGGTCTGTAGTTCATGACAGTTACCCAGTATCCTTACTGAAAGATAGGCATTACTGTTTGTAATGACCTATTTGTATGATGTGGAGAAAGAGGTCTATACTTGAAGGGCCCATCTTTTAAACCTGGTGTACCATCAGGAAACCTTTTCAGTATTTGTATGCTGTTGGTATTTACAGTTTCCTTGTCCAATTTGTTCTATCCATGCACCACTCTTTCACTTAAACAGTATTCCTTTACATCCTTTCTAATAAGTTCCTTGCCTAGCTTTTTCTTTTTAAGTTGGAGCTCCAGTCACAGCATAAAGTTCACATCAAGACTAGGGCCTTAATTGAGATATAGAGGGGTTAATGAAAGAGAGAAAGAAGAGAAAGGGAAAATGTTTATGAATTTGTAGGAAGAGAAAAACCTGTCTTTAAAAATTTGCCACAACATAGTTAATGGGAAAGATAAGAGAGGGTAGAGAGTTACAAAGATTTGAAGTGTATGGAAAGAAACAGTTATCAAAATGGCCCACCCTTGCTGAAGATTGCGTGGTCTAGCTAGTGGTGGAGGTGCACAAGCAGCCAGATCTCAGGAGCAAAACCCATACTAATACCAAAGAAGAGAGTAAGTAAACCAGCATTGCAGCATAAGGCAAACATGTGAAGTTTTGAAATTATCCTATGGGAGTTTATAATTCAGACTGCTTTTAACTCAACTCTGTCAAGTAAGGATGCAGAGCTAGGACCATCTCAGATATGTGAGCAGTGCTTCATACATGGACAGATCCTTTGTATAAACATAGCAACTATTCAGATGAAAAGAAATTTAGATATCTAAACAGGTCTCCCAGTTTCATACAGGTAGACTTAGCTATTTCCATAATATAGGATTTCCAAGACTGAATCAAGAGGTGGAATTAAAGAAGCATCAAAGGAGAGAGAAAAGTTGTGAGAAATTTTTGATAGAGAGATGGGGAGAAGGTGGATTTTAGAGGCATTAAACTTAACCAGATTTCATCTACCCCACTGAGATACCCTGCTTAAGTCTGAGTTTTTTGAGGAAGTTGTGTTTAGACAAGATGTAGTTTGAGTGGGAGAAGAAAGAGCAGAATTGAAAGATGTTGGGTAATGCAATGTTGAATCATCAGTGTATGATTACACTTGGGCATTTATGGAAGAAAGGAAATCATTGATAGAAAAGGAGAAAAGGTTAAGGAGATAGGACAGAACCTTGAAGGAGGCAGTTGTTGATGAAGAAAGAGGGAGAAGTTAATCCATCAACAACAAAAGAGGTAGATTGGCCTGAGAGGAAGCTTCATGAGAGGGAATAAAGTTAGGAAGGGAAGTCAAGAGAGGGGATCGTAGAGATGAGACCCAGATGCCACAATCAATCAAAAGCTTTAGATATATCAAGGGCAACTGTATAGAATTCTCCGAAAACTTTTAGGGATGATGACCAAAAATTAATAATATAAGAAGTAATATCACCAGTGGATCTTGCCTTATGAAAGCCATACTGGTGATCAGAGAGAAGACTATGAGATTCAAGAAGTCTGATGATATGGGAGTTGAGGAGAGATTCAAAGATTCTGGAAATAGTAGATGTCAAAGCAACAGAACAATAGTTAGAGGGGTTAAAACAGTCACCCTTCTTACGGATGGGGTGTACCAAGGCATGATCCCAAGAAGGAAAAAAAGACATAACAGACAAGCAAGCACAGGTACAGGTTCAGAAGTACACTATTTTAGTACATAGGGATGGATGCCATTGGGATTATAAACCTTGCCTGTGTCCAGAGAGAGAAGCACTTTTCAGGCAGTTTGAAAAGAGATTGCAGATAGGGGCATAGCATTAATAAGTGGAGCATCAGGGGATGAAGAAATGTGAGAGTCATTCAAAGTAGAGATTCAGGAGAGACAGAAACCAAAGAAAGTTGCTTTGTCTGTGAAAGATACAGCTCTAGTACTATTAGAAAAGAAAAGTGTAGGAAAGGAAGAGTGATAGAAGTTGTTAGCAATGCCATTAACTAAAGACCAGAAAGACCTATCAGTGAATGATGAGAACTTATCACATTTCCTTTAAATAAAGGAATGTTTTGCCTTACGGATAGTGTATTTGCAATTATTATGGGCAGTAATAATTGCTGAATGGGAGTCAAAAGAAGATTTTTTCCAAGTCCGATATGCCTAATCCCTTGCCTGAGTGGCCTCAAAACAGGAATGATTAAACCATGGATTAGAAGAGGCTGTCTTGGAGGAAGAGGTGAAAAATGCTTCCATTCCTGCAACAGTAACTTCAGCAGTGCATTTGGTGGGGACAGAAGCACACCATATAAGAGACAGTAATTTAGGTAAGATAAGATATCTTTATTGTGAAATTGCATACATGATACAAAATGAAATTTTTTATGGTTAGGAGCTCAATTCAAGGGTAAAAGTATAAGAATTATATAATGAAAATTATAGAAAAACATAAAAAGTACAACTACAACTCAAGGAAAGTCAGAAAAGAATTTTTTGTAAGTTGATCCAGTCAGTTTTGTTGAGGTGCCAACATTTATATTTAGAAGGGGGTGCTTGAGAATGAGGTGTTGTTAAAAGAGATATACATTTGTGAGTGTGGTCAGATAATCCAACTTAAGGTGAGATTGTGTTGTTACAGCATGGAGAGCTAGAGGTGAAAAACATTTCCAGAATATTAGGGTACTGATCACATTGGTCAGGATTATGGGTGAGGTGGGAGATAATTTGCTCTAGATCATTGAGAAGGGAAAACATGAGAGCTTCATTCCTCCCACCATCTGTATGGGAGGAATTCAACCATTCCCTGTGGTGAACATTGAAATCCCCTGAATAGATCTCAGTTCATGGGAGAGAGGATGCCACAGTCTCATAGCAGGAGTTTAGATCATCATTGAAAGATATATGATATGTAGAATTAGGAGAGCAGTAGGCAAAACAAAGAAAAAGCTTCTTATGGCCTCTGCTTACTCTAGTCCTACATCTCATGAAGAACTGCTCACTATAATTATGTATGTTTGCACAGAGTTTTACATTCAAGGAGTACTGCCTCTTAAACATTTTTTTGCATCATATGATCTCTTTGACTTGTTCATCCTGTCTGTATTTACAGTTTCCTTTCAGTCTCTCAGCTAGTTCTATCTGTATAGTGTCCCCAACATTATTACCACAGAAGGATTTCTTCATGTTTCATAACTTTTTTGCTTACTTTGTTTCTTGCTGTACCCTTTTAATTCCTTGGTACTTGTGGTTTTGAAGAACTTGCCAATGTTTACTTTTTGAGATATGTTCAGAAACTTGTACCATATATACACATTGGCATCATGTCTTCCCCTCCTCCTTCTGTCTTCTAATGCAGGTGATTTGATGGCTGCTATCTTTTCTCTGTAGCTTAGTACCTTTAATTCTAGTAGTCTCTATCGCCCAGCGTAAGTCTTAATCTGGCAGATCTTTCTGTTCTTTCATGTGGGGTGTCCAAACTCATGCTGAACACTCTGATAGAGTCTTGTTTATGATTAGATACTTCAAATATCTTCATATCCCTGTACTTGCATTTACATGTTTATGTAATTGCCTATACAGTAAACCCTCAATTTAAAGGACCCCGATATAAAAGATTTCAGATTTAATGGACTGGGCAGATAATAATACATTAATTAATGATTAAGAAGTTAAAAGAAAATTAAAAAAATCTCAAAAGCCACGCCATGTGCATTGCATATCGCACTTGTTTTTGGTAGCATGGAGTAGACTCACTTTGTTTCGGTCTCAGTCTGCCTCAAGCTATCATGCAGTCAGGTTGTATACAGAGAATTGTGACTTTGTTTATTAAATAATTTTGCTATCATTACAATTTAAAATGGCATCAAGTGATAGAGGAGTTGAAGGAAAGTGTGTGAACTGTATATTGTACTGAAAAATGGCCCGTAGGTTACATTCGATTTAACTGACTTTCAGCATTAACGGACACCCCTACCCCCCCTATTAGATCGTTAAATCAAGGGTTTACTGTATGTCATTACCTGTTAATACATGCTGGGGAGTTCTACACTCTTGGGGACCTGTCTCTTAAATTTTTTTTATTGTCCAGCACCTTTCTTTTAGAACTATATTCCATTCTTCTGTGACTCTTCTTGCTATATGCTTATTTACGTCTTTTGTATCAAGTTGTTAGCTTAGTTTTCTGCTGTGATGTATTGTTGCATATTTCACAGAACTGTTCACTGTCATCATTGTCAGAATGATAAGAAACTTGAAGGTTGTAATCGAATTTTACCTTGTTATTTCTCTACCGTGATCAGTATGTGTATAGTCTTATACCTTTATTTAGCTCTCCTATTTCAGATGTGATCTTTGTTTCCCTTCCCTGGATCCTCTCCATCTGACTGTTGTTTCTTTAATTATGGTGGCCAAACTTGAGATTTTTACTGTAATTTAGGTTTAAAATAAGGTGCAAATAGCTAGTTGAACAGTACCTTTTACATGTAGTTGAATACATTTCTATTATTAATTAGCAGATAATTTGTCTCTTTGATAGTTCTTTTCATATGATTATATAGGTATACATTAGGTACTTTGCTAATTCCCTTTCAATCACAGATTTATGTAGCTTGTTTTCTGCTAGATTTTTGTTATATTAGGCCTTTTCACTGTCATTACTTTCCATATGTGTAAATATATATACATGTATATATATTCATACATACTCGCCATTTCCTATATTAGTGAGGTAGTGTTCAAGAAAATATGACTGAGCCATAGAGGGAAAACTCCTCACTTGGCCCCCATCTCTGTTCCTTCTTTTAGAAAAGTAAGACTGGAGGGGAGGATTTCCAGCCCCCTGCTCCCACCCCTTTTAGTCACCTTCTGTGACACGTAGGGAATACATGGGAAGTATTCTTTTTCCCTTTTCCTCAGGGGGTGGCAATGGCATTTCCTGTGGGTCAGGTTGGCATCAGGAATGGATGGGGGCAAGCAAGTATGAATATGTACATGTGTATATGTATATATGCATGTGTATGTATATGTATGTATATATGTTTATGTTGGTATGTATATGTATGTATTGTGCATATATGTGTATGTATGTATATATGTGTGTATGTGAGTGAATGGATCTTTCTTCGTCTGTTTCCTGGTGCTACCTCGCTGACTCGGGAAACAGCAATCAGTATAATAAATAAATTTGAATATATATATTAATCCCTCGATTTAACAAACTAATAGGGAGGTGTGTCCGTTAACACCAAAAGTCCGGTAAATTGAATGTAACCATTTTTGATATAATATACTGTTCATATGCTTTCTTTTAGCTCCTCTATCACTTGATACCATTTTGAATTGTAAGGATTGAAAATTTATTTAGTAAATAAAGTCACAATTCTTTTAATATAATCTGACCGCACGATAGCTGGAGGCAGACCTACACTGAAACAAGCGAGTATATTAATATTCCATGACAATCTGGTGATGTGGTGGGGTGAGAGAAACACAAATTGAGTGGGAAATGCTGTACTGATTCTAACTTTTTGACAGAGTCTCAATCACAGATTGAGCACAGAAGAACAGGACTTCAGCTTATATACGTGTTGTCATTGGCCTTCACCCCCTTGGGTACCTAATGTGACCTCCTGAATGGTTGCACCCTGCTTTTGACCTTTCCACCTGCTGCATTTCCCCTGGCCACCCCTGCTGTGACTGACCTCGTGGTCTCTGTTAAGCTTGATCTCACCACCTATGCCGCAGTGATCTGTCTTGCGGACACTTTAGCAAGGCACACAAAGCCCTTCTGGGATTTGTGTTTTTTCTTTTGTCACTATGTAAACTGTCTCAATTGTTTTTCTTACTTTTCTCAAACAGCCCTTGCTTAGTATTTTCATCCCACTCCAGTTTGGCAGTTGCTCTTTTTTCTCTGCATGCACTCCCAGTGAGGTAGAGGTTCTGTATTCCCCTCTACCTCATTGGTGGTGCATGCAGAGGAAAAGGGGCACCTGTTGAACTGGACTGGGATGAAAATACTAAGCAAGGGCAGTTTGCGGAAAGTAAGAAAAACAATTGAGCAGCTTACATAGCAACAAAAGAAAACATGAATCACTGGGAGGACTTTGTGTGCCTTGCTAGAGCGGCTGCAAGACAGATCGCCATGGCCAAGGTGGCGAGATCAAGCTTGACGGAGACCAAGAGGTCAGTCACAGCAGGAGGTAGCATTGCCACCCCCTCCAATCGGGGCCTGAACATGCAGGAGAGTGAAAGGCGTGCACAGAATAGAGTGAAATGGAACGATGTGGTATACCAGGGTCGACGTGCTGTCAGTAGATAGAATCAGGGCATGTGAAACGTCTGGGGTAAACCATGGAAAGGTCTGTGGAGTCTGGATGTGGAGAGGGAGCTCTGGTTTTGGTGCGTTACACATAACAGCTAGAGACTGAGTGTGAGCAAATGTTGCCTTTTCGTCTGTTTCTTGGTGCTACCTCGCTGATGCAGGGGATGGCGATGCTATTTCTTGTGAGGCAGGATGGCGTTGGGAATGGATGGAGGCGAGCAAGTATGAATATGTTAATGTATATATGTGTATATACATGTGTATGTATATGTATGTATATATGTATATGTATGTATATATGTGAGTGAATGGATCTTTCTT
>JAYMFT010167673.1:0-12297 GCA_038088735.1 Panulirus argus | reverse complement strand
ATGTATGATAAATTTTCCTCAATAAACTAATTCACGTATCCATTTATATCTCAACCCATTTGTTCTCCCTCTACACTATATCTGGTTTCATTAAATGTATGATAAATTTTCCTCAATAAACTAATTCACGTATCCATTTATATCTCAACCCATTTGTTCTCCCTCTACACTATATCTGGTTTCATTAAATGTATGATAAATTTTCCTCAATAAACTAATTCACGTATCCATTTATATCTCAACCCATTTGTTCTCCCTCTACACTTTATCATTCCATATAACACAATCATCATTATCATTTAGCTACATTCAAAACAGAAATCTTAAGCAAACACTCTAGCGCTGAAAGGCCATGAAAATCATAAATTACAGTACACACAAATCACTTACCCTTTGAGCCAGCACAAATTTTTTAGTGCTTCTAAAATATGCGTGTTTTTTCATTTATTTACCCTAAAACCTCTCTCTAACAAAGACTCCTGGTGTTACCCAGGACCACTTTCTAAAGCCTCTTGCAGCCCAAGACTGCTACTTCTAGGAGCAGGTAAATGTGGACACCTTTGGAGTCAGTTCTTTGATGAGACGATACTCCCAATGATACAGATCCACAGAAAGTAATTTTTCACTTGCAGTATAACCCCATTAATACAGCCAAGCAACTGCTTCTTCTAATACTAGCAGCTACATTACATCCCACATAACTAGACAACTATAAATTTGGATGACCAATATACTAATTATCACCATCAGTATAACCAATAAAAGTAATGGCGTAGCTGCTTCCAAATAAAAGTTTTCAATTTTCTTTAACGAGTTTCCGTTCAAATGGGATGAATCAAGTACATACAGCCTCTCAGTTCACTTATGCAATTCTTAACCTACGTCCAGTGTGCTTAATGACTTACTAATAACTCCAAACAATTCCTTTTATCTATTAAAATCACATTAGAAGATGGACATGTTCATTTCATGCCATATCAGTCTAAATAAGACAATATCAGAAAACTTGTTAGAAATGACACTAAAAAATGTCAAAACTTTTTATTAGACAACAGTACCTACTCAGAGATCTCAGTTTACTTATTACACTGTGAGTTTTCTCTTTAGCAATATCAGGAAACTTTAAAGTAAATTTTAACAATACCTTTGATGGTGAATTCATGCATTACATTTCCAGCAGAACTTTGCACAGCTGTTTTGTGTGTAGATCATTTGACATGGCTTCCACCACGGGTCAGCAGGTAGGTTGATCATTATACAACCCAACTGAAGACTCGTCGGAGATGCCAAGCCTTACAATACTTTGGGTGATTTTCACTTCCTGAGGCAGTTCTGGATTGCCGACGATGCATGTCACACCTTCATACCAGTTTTGCAGAACTGTCATACAGAATGACAAATACAGCCTCAACAACAATAAAAAAACTATAAATTCCTATAAACTTGTCTATCATCCCCAAAACAGATGTATTAAAAAACTTACAATAGCCACTGAGGATGGAAAGCTAAATAAATTCTTACCTTTGTATGTTTTCTATCTGTTGCATACACTATTGATGTACAACAGACTTCAGCTAACTTTTTCCCATGTCCATAAAAGGCCCAAAGGCAGATCTCATTTGACCCAATTACATCCTTTATGAACAATACTCGTCGACTGAACCTTAGAGATAAGCGATCAAAGAGTTCAATATTCTTCAACAAATTATCATCGGATGTGCTGTAAATCAAGAAAAATCTGTTAATGAACCTTAACTACACAAAAGCAATTTTTATGAATTATATGCAAGCCAATGGTCCAGAACAATAACAATGGCCTTAGACATCAACAAAGAATTTGACAATGACCACTTACACATCATCATACATAAGATGCTTGACACCAACCTTCACAACAATAAAAAAATGTATTTAGCCAACTTCATTTGCAACCTCTAAACCCTTTACATGTCTCTATCACATACACTACTGCATGCATTCTTTCACAATTTCTCTCCTCCAGTATTCTTTCACTCTATTTCCCCATGCCACAGGAGGTCTTCCTCTCACATCAACCCCTTTAAGTGTACTACCACCCACTCTCCTTGTTAACTCCCCACCTCCCTCCCAATATCATTTTCCTTCCACTCATAACACAGCTTTTCAAAGTGAATACAAATGTTTTCTATCAACTCATCTCCTAGCTATAACAAGACAAACTATGCTTAAAAGTAAGGCATGTTAGTGTACCAATATCAAATGCACAACAGCTATTAAGCAAGTCTCTCCTTGCTATTTTCTGAGATAGAGAAATGCATCATAGCATTTTAATTTTACTATAATGATATATGTATAAAGAAAACTTTAAAGCTGATTTTCATCAGACAGCAAGAGGGTTTTATGTTGTAAGTTTAACTGCCTTAAGGTATGTGGTGAACAACCACAAAGTGTGAGAGTTCACTGTTGTGAATGGCTGGCCTCCAAAGCATGAAATGTTCAAGAAATAGAAAGTAGTTTGGCATTCTGTATTTTGTGTCCAGTTACTCTGACAGAAAAGGATGATCTGCCATTCATCCTCAAAATGCTATCAATACATGTGATATGGCATGTAACAAACACGTTCTGATAATCTTACCTGGTATAAGAGTATTTGTTATTATGGCGGTTCACTAAAAGTTTAACCACAGGTTTACTGGTAGACTGTATGAGCATTTGTTCTTCTCTCTGTGATGTAATGAGAGGCACTCGACACACTGGGTCTTTCTCTGGTTCTCGTTGCTTAATTGCCCCTTCACATACTTCCACTAAGTCACTCATACAGTAGTATCTTGCTTCTGCCAGTAACTCCTTGTGAAACACAAGAATGAACCATAAAACACTGTAATCACAAGCAATATCCAATAATTTTCAAAACATTACTTAATCAAAAACTGCATACATAAAGGTAAACTTTCTTCCAATAGAACATTAAGGAACATCTACCTTAAATCATCCTCTCAGTTTTTGTCAAAGATTGTTAATGTTGAATCTGAATCATTAAAAAGTCAAATACTTCTTTATTACAAGCACTTAAAAGATGGTCACCTGCAACTCCCGTTGGTTTTCTGGTATTGGGATCCATTCATCACGAAGGTAATTAAGGATGGTGCCAAAGTGTTTCCCACATCGATCAATCAAAATCCACCCTAGAGAAAGATACAGGCAATTGGAGACAAATATATGAGACCTTTTAAAGACTTAAGGACTAACACAAATTAAAATTCTGATTGGTTACTGATCTACAGCCTGCTTACAGGGAATGAGCATGTATAACAAAACCATGAGATACACCTGAAATAGTGCAGTTTACAAGTAGCAAATACAAAACTGGTGTGTAACACAAGAAGTCATATATTTGTTTATGATAAAGCAGCGGATTCTAACCTTCAGAGTCCGTAAGTACTTCCATGCGACCAGAAAACATTGCTCTTAACATGTTGTCATGTTTGGTGAGTGTACCAATTGTTGTGTAATGTAGAGAACCACCAACGTTTAGCTTCACATACTGCGACGGACTCCCTTTAATAACCTGAAAAGGTACAACTTTAATGTATATTGTCCAATTCATAAAAAAAAAAAAATCTATCATAAATGAATAAACCTTTCACTCTTGTTCTTCATTATATCTTTCACTCCATTCCAATTTCCACAAGGTAAATAATATACTGCCTACAATCTCTCGGTTCAAACATGCACACCCTCAACATATGCCTAAAAGAAGAGCCCCCTTTATAAGATGTGTTCCTTACAGTAACTTTAAACATTTGTCATTATATATATATATCTCTAGATGTCAGAGAGCTTCTGAATTAGATTCTAATGGTTAGAAACACATCTCCCATTCTATTTTGGAATTCAATGAAGAAATGGGTGTCCATACACAAAGTTTCAAAGTGAGATCAGTTTTCAGGAATGCAATCACTCATAAATCAAGAGATGTATGTATGTGTTCTAATGACACATTTTCTTATATAAATGTGCTGAGAGGGGCAGCTGGTGGGATGTCTGATCACCTTTTAGTGAAGGCTACTGTGAAAGTTTGTAGAGGCTTTAGGAAGACGGCAGTGATAGCTAATGATCTTGGAAAAGAGGCTCATGCGAGGAGATATAAGGGAAGACTGAGCGAAAAATGGTAAAGGAATAGGAGGTATTTACAGAAGCAGTGCTTACATGCATGAGAGAAGAGTGTAGCATGCAGGTGGGATGTGGAAATGTGAGAAAAGGTGTGTGAAAGGTAAGACTTGGAAATTAAGTTGTTAGTGAAAGAGTTGTATGGATATTTACTACCGGGAAGTATGTAATATCCACAGGAAACAGCAGAATGGAAAGAGGAAGTTGTAAGGGCAGAAAAAGAGAGCAAATGAAAGTTGGGGTTAGTGAGTATCAGCAAACTTCAGAGATAAGAGAATCTTTTGAAACTGATACATAGTGTATGGAGAGAACAAAATGGAGCATTAGTGAAAAGAGCATTTGGGGAAGTAGTAAGTAGCAAGGAAAAGGTGATAATGGATAGAGTACAGTCTTCTTAAGAGTCTGAAACAGTAAAATCCTATTCCCAGAACATGACATGATAACTCTTACAGTAGTAAATCACTAATATGGTGTAAATATCAAAACTGCCTTAATATACACAGATAAGATATTTGGGAAAATATTCACAACATATACTACATTACATCTAGAGTAGAGTATGCAGTACACACACACACACACACACACACATGGACCTCCACGGCGTAGCAGTTAGCATTATGGGCTGCCTGGGATCAAACTTGCACAGGTTCAAATCCTGGATGCAGCAGCCAGTACACAGCCCACTAAGCTGTTCACCTTCCCCTAGGAGCTGGCAGATAGAATGGGAACCTGACAACCTTGTGTGTGTGTATAAATAAGAGTAAAATCATGATAAACTTATCCATGGTTAAGACAGGGCAACATGACCATAAAACTCTATTCTGATAATACTAAAACTGAACAGATTGAAAAGCATTTACCTTTTTATGATCTCCTGACATGTCTGAGGTGGGTGAGGGTGGCGCCACCACCACTGTCCGTGTCGACTCCAGTGTCACGTCCCGCGTCACGTCCTTCACCCCCGCCACCACGACACCACAGCTGCTACCTACACACCTACAGATACAGTATTTCTATAAAGCTGATAAAACCATTACTCTTTTCACATGAACACAAATACCTATATATGCATAACTAAGTACTGTCTTTTCAAAATTGTTTTTAAATGCTTCTCATTGTGCAATATAAAGCAAAAGAAGCTACTAAAAGGCACATAAATATCTGAAAGGCATAATGTAAAACTAGTAGTACAGAGAAGAGAAGAGTACTCGCATACCTTAAGTATCTGCACTGAATTCTTGAAACCCTGAATGTAAAGCAAGTAATTGTATATCAAGACATTTTCCCAGACTCTTCAATTATAAATGTATATCAGAACATATTTTCCCATAAAATCTGATCATACATCCTTAGATATATTCCTAAGAAAACATTCACAGACCCAATCCCTGTTAGAATTAACAACAGCTTAATACTATAAGACCCAACAGTGCTGTTATGAAAAAAGAAGAAGAAGAAGAAGAAGAAAAGCTCTTGGTCACATTCTATACTTCATACACTACAATACCAAACAAAACCTGAGGGTTTCCAAAGCTATTTCTGTGGTGGCACTAATCTGAAACTGTATCCACGATTGGGTTATCTATTAGTTTACAGCAAAACAAGTTTTGGATGATGAGTAATATTGCCCTACAATGCTTGTACAGTGTGCTGATAATACATTATAAGTTGTAGAGCTCGATTTGGAGCATTACATTTCATTCTATACTCTTAAAGGTACAATGGTGAGAGTTTTGTCTGAGAAAATGAAATTAAGTACTATAAAAGGTGAATAAATAAAAAATCAATTCAACTGACAAATGCCCAACCTAACCTTTTAAGGTGAAATTTATCTCTATCTGATTTTCAGTAAAATATGTGAAACACATCCATGACTGGGAATCAAGTCAACTACTTATGATTTCAACTAATACGCTTTAAATCAAGTGCCTATTCACATCACGACCTAAACTTCCAACAAGCAACCATTCTTCGTGGTCCCCTACAGCAGGCCAAATTAATATTGGCACTGTATACTTCGACTAAAACTTCTAGCAACTTGGTATGGGAAATAAGGTTAAGATTCTGTAAGTTCTGGTGAATTTATACAAGAGTCTACCTCACATTTAGATTAATTTATCCCACATTTTCCCCAAGTATTCAATACCACACACTGAACCAGTTTTGCAGAACAGTATCACTTACTACTAAAAGCTAGTTTTAATGCACAGGTAACCAATTACCATAAATATTGCTTAGCTTTGCATATCAAATAATTTTCTGCGATGAGTGATGCATTTAATGGACACAAGATACGAAGCATTTTAAGCATTATACTGTTAAACACCTAATACAAATATAGTTCAGAAGGTTCTATATATCAAAGAAATGCATGACTAATAAATGTATATGTAAGTAAAATATCAATACAACCCATAAACACCTAATACCAGTATCTTCACATTAAACTTTCAAGTCAAATTATACCTATCACACTCATGATTAAGTTTTACTTGAGTACCGTTGAATGTCGACAAAGGGATGACTGACTGAGTATCCATGTGATCCCCAAAAGCAGATAAACCATGTTGATATAATTCAATTACAGTACACATTTTATGTACTAAGAGAGAGGCTGTGTGAGATTTTTCATTGATTCTATTGATTTTCTTTAAGTTTTACCCATTTTTCTGAAAATTAACCCCACATTTTCCAAATTATACATTACCCTCATTACCATCACCCTATTGTAAACCATTTCATTAACCGCAATGGTCAAATTCATGCTTTGCAATTTCTGTATTCCTATACATTTCACTATTGTATTACAAAATCACTAAAAATCCAAGGTTACAGGCGATACCGACTTAAAATGCCTTTAACCGACTGATAAATTACCCAAGACTATTCCCGTCTCGCAGGACACATCACGATAAAGATGAAAATCACCTTTTACTTTCTTCTATAAACGCCATGTAACAAGTTTAAGCTAATATTCACCTTACTTTCTCTTATCTCCTATCGAATCAGTGATTAGAAGGGAAACTAGGGGACTAAAATGGTCGAATAAATGAAATCTGTCGAGGACAACCTCAACAATCCCACTTAGGAAATTTCGGGACATACAATAATCATCCTATCAAGAGGCGAAGTTATTCATTTCTCGTGATATACGACGTTTCCCGACTAAAAAAAAAATAACCATCAACACCGGTACACATCTGGGAATACAATGTACACGTTTCACCCCTGAAAATGATTTCCTAAAACGGTCAAACATGAGGAGATGATTCACAAGGGAGGACAACGCCAGGGCCGCGGCAGGACAGACCTGCCATCTCACACTCATTTCTTTCATCCTTCAATACCGATAATGTCACATTCCCACGTCAAACCCGCTGCTACTACTCTACTGTGCCAAACGTATACATCACGTAGAATCTACGATTAAACTTGCCCGAAAATATTTGCAGCAATTGCGCAGGTACGTTGTGACAGGTAGCAGACACCTTTACTTCCAGGCGACCATCTTGGTGAAGCTCCTGCTACTCCAGGCTTACATTATATATATCATCTTCATCAGTATATTTAACAGATATTTATCTTTATAAAACACACTACACATAATAAATATAATATTTTTCATCTCCATAAATTTTTCATAAGATATTTCGAGCATAGTTGGGATGATATGTTAATCTAACGCTTGGTACATCTTTTATAATCTGGATTTAGAGATAATACTGCTTCGTCCCTGAATGATGACACTCCCCTAATATTAGACATTCCAATTATTTCATGTTAGTCCTCTTTTCCGGAACAATCTTGAAATCAAACTAAAAATTCATTGCTTATAGGTCATCGGCATCAAGGAAAAATATGTGACAGTTGCGCATTACGACCGAATGGATTCCAAGTGACATACTCAATATGTTCTTGCATAGGCCTCAGGAAATGACGAGCGGATCGATATCGTCTTTTTCAATATTCAGTTGAGAGAATACATCGCCTCGCACCTCGTGATATTTAAGGCATCACACATTCAAATTTTCAAGTGCCCGACTGTTAAACCTGTGTAGGAGGCACTCTAAAGGTGGCGTCAAAAGGTTTCCATTCTTTCAATGTCACACGTAAATATTTGTACATTTTCATTGTATACCATCAATTAATTGTACACAAACAAGCAAACACACACATATACAAAAATATAGGTTCCGTTTCCTAAAATTGCAATATATGGCAACTTAACAATAAGGAAAATAATGAAATGAGGTAAGATCACTGAAAATGGGAAAAAAAAGCTTTACACTATTGAATTTCAATGGCATTGAAATCTGATAAATATGTATACTAATAGAGAAAGCTTAATGATTGAAATGAAAAAATGTAAAGATTTATTTCTATAAGAGATCATTTGAAAAGGAGAACAGAAGAGGCAAAATAGTCATTCAGTTATACATTTTTTTTTCAGAATCTCATGATTATTAAATAAAAATTTATTAAATTGTATCGCCGTTAAAATACCCCAAGACCTTCACTGATAAATCTTTGTACAGTGCCAGAAAGGTATTTTTCAACGCAAGAGCATTGGAACCTTATAGCACTAAATGCCTTCCAGTACTAATGAAACACAGCTATTTTCTATGAATGTCCCAAGTATTTAAAGAATTTGATATCAATATTGTATTTAAAAAGAATAATACATAAGAAACTTGCTTATCAAAAGCTCGCTTGGAAATTCAGATAGTTGTGTTTACCAGATACCATGCAAAGGTTGCAGTAAAGTTTACTTTGGAAAAAGTGGAAAAGAACTATATTTATGAATGATGCAGCATTAATATATAATATTCATGTAGGACAAAACTCTAAGTGCTCTATTCCTGCATATGAGAGACTTCAGCCTCCCTACTGACTGGAATAACATTTACAAAATTGCATCTTGTCATTCAATTGCAGACAGGCATATCATTATTAAACTCAGCTTTCATGATAATCTCATCATTAGTTTAGTAGTTTAGACATCTATGTATAAGATCCTTTCACAATCAGAAGAACTGTCAATATGTACAAGTTTGTGATTTATTCCATGACATGCATTTGCCTTTGATCACCCGACGCTTGCTTGTGGCAAAGTCTATTTGTTGTTCGTTGTTCTCCTCTCTGTCAACACAATACCCTACGTAATATTTCATAGTATAAGTTCTGTTGACACTTTCATCAGGGTTTATCCCCGCCGTTAGTCCCCACAATCATACACCCATTTTCTTACAAACCTTTAAATCTGTCCAGATACTTACTCATAACCGCTTTCAGTCTAATTGGCTTTATTTGATAGTACACCCACTCTGATCTGAGGCATCAGCCCCCACTTGGATGCCACGACCACCTTGATTGATAAAAAAAAAAAAAACTACATTTATAGTTCTCATGATCAAGTTCATCCTGACCTTTCCGACGACTTTCTAACACGAAGATTCGAACACTTCCCATCTGCCAACATTTGTGCAGATATTGCTCTTGCTCAGGGCCTCTGATAGGGGTGTGCAGGGGGTACATCGTATCTGGGCCCGGGGTCCAAAAGGGGGCCCGAGAATTTCCTGGGATATCAGAAAACGTGAAAAAATCAACGGAGCGCTCCATTCCATCCCTCTTTCATATTCCATACCCCTTTTGGCCTTGCAGCTCATGGCATAAAACAGTAGAGGATAAAAACAGGATGACTAATGGAGAACGGAAGGGGGCCCGAAAGAAACTATGTACCCCCGATAAAATTCCTCTCAGGGGTGCTGTTCTTGGTGTTGTGAACATGAGTTACAGTTGCTGAATACTTCCCTCATATTGATTCTAAAAACGAGGAGGCAGACACCTTCAATGCCGTATTCCTGACCATCTTGAGGAGGCGGTAATAACCCCTGACCTTTTTCTTCATACCTACGTAGGCTTTAACGTCATCGCTGGTCCATAACCTTTTCGATACTTTTGTGGCACTAATGGTGATACCGTCTTGATATTTCGATGGGAGCTCCTCAGACCCATAAATAAAAAAAAGAAGAGGCCGTTGGTCCTGCCACTTTCTAAGATGGCCGCCATTGATTTTAAGATAATGTCTTGGAAATTATGATACGGGATTATTTCTGAGTCATTTCTGACGTCAAATGACGCAGTATCTAATCATACTGAAATGAGCACAAACTCTCTATTTGCAACTCACATCTTTTGAGGGTAATGTCAGTGACAAGGTCATGCCACTTAACGATAAAAAATCCGCATTTCTAATCACCTAGAGTACAAGGTAAATACTCCCGACCTTTTCCATGATACCCAACCAAGGGTCGTACCTTCGTGTTCAAGGAATTATGCATCTTAAAATAATGCTTCACCAAATAACAACATAATAATTGACTCTGAACATGATATTGCTTAATGCACGAACGGTTAACATATATATATAAGCTAGTGAGCTCTGCTCTATGTCTGCCACGTCTACAGAACCCCCGTCCATGGCGTCGACAGCCAGTTATCTCCAAACAGGATCTTACCCCCGGCTGGAGGAGGAGCCTGGCGGGGCCACCAGACACCATCAGATCGATGCCATCCCCAGCCGCTGGGTCTTGGTCTCTTTGGCTCACCTTCACTACATTGATCACCTCATTTTGAAAACGTTCCCTTCACGAGTTCTCTCATCTCTTCTGCTGGAGTAACATTCAACCCATTTCAATAATCTTAATGCACCTGCCTAATGTTTAAGTTCCATCGATACCATGTCGTATGAAATCCCAAAATAGATTTGTTTGCCCTCGTTCTTCGTTTTAGAATGGTTAAAATTCAAGATACTTGCCATTTCTCTTTTGTCAACTCTGTTAACAGTTAACGACAATATTTTTAGTTCTAGAGATAAGTAATCTCGTTTAATGATATTTAATCGGAAAGCTCACACGCAACCCAAATTAGGTGAACTTGCCTGAGATTCCTTTTATACATGATAATAATGACACTATATTTAGTCAATTAGTAATAAATAATACAAATTGAAACTCTTTGTGGATCCAGAGTCATGTTATAATACGCATTCAGGCTCAAACACAATGTAAAAGAAAATAATGTAAAAGTGCAGTGGCTAAAAGTATACATATACATCAAAAAGAAAACATTTGGTTCAGCGTCATTATTATACACACGCCAACATCAATACTGTCACAAACAATAAACAATCATCTTTTTGAGTTTACATGATTGTAGAGTTTAATACTTCCTGGTACAAATGAGTTATATCTGCATGTTATCTGCAATGGGAAACACAATCTTTTGCCTGATCTTAAAAAAACACAGTTATTATTTAGAGGAAGGCGAGAATCACTCATAATCAGTCAATTTCAAAACATATTTTGAATATAATACATTAAGTGCAGTTACATTAGCACCTAATTTATTGGCTATTTTTACAATTTTCCAGTCTTTTCTTTTTACGCTCAAACATCTATAATATGATGCAATACAAAAACAAAGTATTGACTCTACGCATGCCTTTAACATTTACTTCCAGCCTTCCCAAAGATAATGATAACTATCATAATAATGAGTAATGATAACAATTATCATTATTATTACTATTACTATCATTATAATTATAGTACAACAGTGAACGACGAGACTGGAGCGAAAAAGCTCAACACTATAAACTGAGGTTAACTACTGTTGGTGACTGAGGAGGAGGGAAGCAAGCGAAGTAGTACCCCCTCCCTTTGGGAGGATGAGGTGTAACTGGAGTCACATGGTGCTGGCGCTAGAGGAGGCGAAGCCTAAATCCTGTTGGTGGCCGGTGATGTGCATGGAAGCCAGCGACTTGGGCACGACGGTACAGCACAACCCTCAAGCACGGCTATACGACCCTTTGGTTTCACAGAATAGCATTTGACCTCAACTTTAAGGGTCAGGGCAAAGGTTAGGCCATCATTCTGTTGCTCAAACGGCGCACGGTTTTGCCCACGTGGTTAAATATATGACAAGACGAAAAACCTTTAGCACAACGCAACGACCCTTGAGAGCGACGGTACAATCCTTGAAAAAGACTTTTAAGATCATTGAATTTAACGGCTTGGCGCCTGATACCATAGATGTTCATCCAAGCCTTAGTGATTCTCTTCATATATATATATATATATATAT
>JAYMFT010167672.1:0-26293 GCA_038088735.1 Panulirus argus | reverse complement strand
TGCACCGAAACCACAGCTCCCTATCCACATTTAGGCCCCACAGACCTTTCCATGGTTTACCCCAGACGTTTCACATGCCCTGGTTCAGTCCATTAACTTCCCAGGTATTTCACCACGCGTACTTAGAAGACGAATAAAGGGGATGGGGGCTGAAGGCTGGAAACTATCCCCATCTTGTATTTCAATTTCTAAAAGGGAAAACAGGAAATGAGACTTATGTGAAGAAATACCATGAAAGGTGAGAGTAAACGATGGAAGGGGGTTAGGTGAGGAATGGGAGGCATTTAGAAAAGCATTGCTGGCATGTGCAAGAAATGCATGTGAATAATGGAATCAAAAAGTAAAGTTGCTTAAAGAGAAAGGAGAGGCGTTTGGGCAGTACATACAGGGAAGGCGCGCATACCATTGAGGAATGTATAAAAGAAAGTGGCAGGAAATCAAGAGGAAGGTGCGTGAGTTGAAAAAGAAAACAAAAATGAATAAAAGTTGGGGTGAGCGAGTATCAGTAAACTATAGAGAGAATAACATGTTTTGAAAAGAAGTTAATGATGGACGAAAGAAAAAGAGAACAAATAGGATCTTCGGTGAGGGGGTCAAAAGAGAAGTGGTGAAAGGTATTGATGAAGTAAGAAAGCGATGGAATGAGTATTTTGAAGGACTGTTGAATGTGTTTGATGATAGAGTGGCTAGTGTAAGGTGTCTGGGTTTACGTCCTATTGGCGGTCCATCAAATTGCTCTATGGCGGTGGTCACGTTTGATGGCCCACCAATAGGCCGGTGACCTAACGCCGTTTTAAAGCAGGGGTTGGCACGTCACTGACCCGCCACAAGCTACCAAGGCCGCCATTTCAGGATAGGGGGAACTTGTCATGAAAGACGGGGAGAATCACGCGAGCCCGACCTGACCTCAACGCCACACCCGGACAAAAAAGGTCAAGCTTGGCCCAACTTAGCTTATTTAGTGATGGCCTGTCTATATTCCTACATCGTTTAATACTTTTCTTTTGTGTTTCCTCTATTGTAAGTTTTTCTATACATTTATTTCCATATTTTGTATTTGGGTTTTAGCTCATACTCTCCGTATTGATATTGTTAATTTGTATCGCCTACAGTGTTTTCCCATACTTTTCATGTTCGATTTACTGTGTTTTTTCCGAATTTGTTTCTTATATACATGTTTGCATTTTGCATTTCACATCCAAGTTTTGTAATGCAGTTTTTTCTCTTTTTTTTTCTTTTTTTTAGATTCCTGATGATGCCTCTGTGAAGGCGAAAGCTTGATTGAAATGAATGGATAACTTGGACAGCTGGTATTTGAGTACCCACCTCATGGCAGAATGATACTGAGAGAAATAGAGAACATAAGAAGGTTGATAACCCTAAATATGCTGTCGTTTTCAATCATATATATATATATATATATATATATATATATATATATATATATATATATATATATATATATATATTCCGGATATGGTGTGAATAGCGTAGATAAAAAGAAGAAGAAGAAAAAAAAAAAAGGGCCAGTGGCGATATGCTGGAGGAGAGCGAGTGGGTGATGGCATGGGACAGCCGGCCCATCCACCTGTCAGCCGCTCGTAACATATGTGGACGGCCGCGTCTGCGTCCAGGTACAGCAGCAGGCGTGTGTTGCTGGTCCTGACGAATGGTACACCAAGGTAAGTTCGTGGAGAGGAACATAACGACCTATCCATTTGAAACCACCACTGTCAGACGTCACCCTCAGGCGCTCGGTCGGTGATTGGTGGGAGCAACATGTGTGTGTGTGTGTGTGAGGCGCTACTAACCCCCCAACCGTCCCTCCCAAGTGGGTTGGGGGAGCCGGGTGATGGGTCCGCTACATGATACTTGCCCCCGCCCCTCCTCCTCTCCCCCCGGCTCCATGAGGCCCTAGCGAGGTGGGTGACGGGGTCGCCTCACAGCGTGATCTGTCCGCGACAGTGATAAACGATGTTGATGGCGATCATAATGGTCTTCATGACCATAACAGATCGGGAGTTAAGCCTTTATTACATGCAATAAAATCAAGAGTGGTGTACGTCCGAGGATGGCATGAACATTTTGCGTTCGCTCCACTACGAGAAACGTTCGTATCCAAGTCAGGGCTTCAGGTTAAATACTCTGCAATTTAAGTTTACCTGTGTAGCTGACCCATGGCTGTATGTTAGGAAGCAATGAATGCGCCCAGATAGAATAGTGTTTAACACACTTCTCACAGAGATAAGAATGCCTGTGAGAATCGTTTTGCATTTGTTATTCATAAAACGAAGGCAGCGGTTATTCGACGTATTGTGTACAGCCATGATGCTGTTGATAGGCTGCGTGAGGAAGCTTGAGAAGCTGTCCTGCTGCAGCGGTTCTATGGTATCTGGGACGGCCGCTTGGGTGACCATGTGCGGCAAACAGGAGTCAGGTTAGGTTTCGTAAGTCCTATGACCAGGACCTCAAAGCACATGGCCATGCCAAAAGCCCGGCCATCGAAACAACGTGTTTGCTAATGGTTATGTATGTCGCGGTACATTTGCATATTTAGGCCTGACTTTTGACCTGAACCGTAAGAATCAGGTCAAAGATCAGGCCGTCATGGGTATAGTATCATCGTACCCAAGGGTCGTACTTTCATATTATACGAACCAATGAATAAATATGCAAAAAATCAGCTTTAGAATCTTAAAAGACAATTTTATGGGATCAAAAAACTATCTTCGGTAGGTTTCATGTCGAGCTGAAATCTTTTCGAAACTAATTTTTCTGATATCTTTTATATTTATTAATATTCAATGTTTCTAAACATATCGAGATACTGCCACAGTACTGTAATATACTTCAGCACCACGTTTACGATCCGTAAGATGTAACTTATGACATAATTCTTAAGAGTTAGGGTCGTGAGCATGTATGACATTCTCTCTCTGGTTGTCCCCAGTTGTTTTTATAATATGTTTATGTATAAATGATTAACTTAAAGTTTTTAGTATCATTACCCTGACAACGACAATGTGATAGGGTAAAAACATCATATTAATATCATAATCAAAATTAAGTACGAGCTGCAAACTCAGGTAACACTACTGATTCGGAAGTAATCTAAAAATAAATTATAACAGAAACTTTAACATGACTTACTTTGATATACAGTCTCAGTATTCAAAGGGGTATGCAAAATAGCTTACTACTGACACATTTCCAAAGTTCTCATACAACATTAAAGAAACTTAAAACATATGTTTTCATCAACCATCAGATCATAAAATATGAGTTACAGTTCTGTTTTGAACATTTCAAGATCATTTTTTTGTACGTTAAGCACTGTATTACCATCAATTCATGCTCTGTATGCATTTCTTATCTGGTGAGAGTTTTATCTTTTATATAATTTTTTTTTTGTTCTAAGTACAGATTTTCTTGCATGTAAACATACGCTCAATGTATCAATACGCGGCCATGTAATTCTTACCAATAAACCGTTGTGTTTATATATACAAACCTTTTCATATGAAATATTCGATAATTCACAATATCACCGTAAAGGTTTAATGTCCAATTCATTCGCACTCGACTGACGTCTAATGTAATATTAAAGTCACAGTTGTAACACTATCAGTTATCCGTTTTCTCTAAAAATCTTATTTAAGTGCACTTTTTATGGGTAACAAAAACATTCGAAAATATTCATTAACACGCTCGTAAAGCGCTACTTACAATTAGTAATACAATAATGGCAACTTCTCCCGGGTATAAGTGGCACTAAGGACTCAAAGGATAGACCTTAAACTGTGGACATGAAAGCTAGACTAATTATCTACAATTACCTGCCGCGTTAACATAAAGAGGCCATTAAACGCTGTGAATAAGAAAAAACTAATCAGGCTTATCTCCGCTCAGCTGAGAGCAATACCACATACACTGGAAACAAAAAATTCAAACCAGTTTTCATGTTTTCCAATAATTTCGTAAAAATATTGGTTAGCAAGACAAAATAGACGAATCCACAGGGTTACAAAAGCAACTAACATTACTTCGCCTCCTTAGTTAAAAGAAGTGCAAGTTTCTCCCTTTGAATTATCTGTATGCCTTTCTTCTCTTACCATACTTAGCTGAGAATTTCTTATGGCCTTTCACTATCGCAATCATCCTAGCAAGGACCCAATGGCCTATTGCTGTTTGACTTCCTTTTCATTTACAAACACCAGAACTTAACACACAAGGAAACGTGTAGTCACGATGGCCTGGAAAAAAAAAAAAAAAAAAAAAAAAAAAAAAAAAAAACTATTACACTCAATGTATATCTCTTCTACAAATTATCTACTTTAACACATAATGATTCTATTAGCTGACAGTTAATTATTGGCTCAGGTCATACCAAGGCGTTGAAATCACCTTAATAAAGATTTTGAATTTCATAATTCATGTCAGATGTGATCCACATGACACATGTACTGTGAAAAAAAAAGAAAGACGGAAAGAAAGATTGGTTTTGTGATAACTCTGGGGGGAAATAATCTTTATGGTCACTCTTCACAAATAATCACTGTCAAAGGTTTCTTCATGCATCAGATTTTGACTTTTCATGTTATGTTAGTGGTTAAACTGTGACAGCATATGAGGGACAGATGAATGGAAAAACAAATAGACAACAATGAACATGATCCTTTAGTAGAGGCATCAGAGTAACTTTAGTCACATGGAAATGTTGAGATAGGGAATGAACACTTTATGATAGCAATGCTGAACATACAACACAGCAAGATTCTAATTCTGAATCAAGGAAACAAAATTTGGTGAAGGAGGGTGATATGTTTATTCAGATCTCAAATGCTGTCCCGAGTATAACCGCTTGAGAAAAAGTTAATTAACAAAGAAAGACTCTTGACATATAAAATATGAACAAGCATTTGTATTAGGTGATCAGATATATCTATTGTTGACCGATTTTTAGAGTCAACGAGGTAAAGTGTACAACAAAGTTACAATAAAAAATGAAAATCATAAGCAAACAAAAGGTGTATATAAGCATGATGAACTTCTAAAAGGATATTATATGTATTCATTTTCCCAATTTTGATCAAAAATATGTTGGAATATGAAAATGCATATGCAACTTCCATTGCATCAAAAGTATGAAACAAGGTGAGTAGAAAAGATTTCAGAAGCTGCCAACTGGATAAGAAATGACTATTGTGAGAAGTGGTAATTTGTTTCCAGTTCTGGTCTCATGGTCTCAATTGTCACTAAGGCTGTTTAGTATGTATATTCAGGGAAGTTCAATAAAGAAAATTTTTTCACTGTATTTATTAAACTACAAAATAAATAATTCAATTCTACACTATGTATAAATACCCATAACCACCATATTCTGAGTAATAAACTTCATATAGAATAACACGGCATTAACAGCTATTGCGCCAGGAAACAGATGGAACAGGGTACATTCGCTCACACTGTCTCTAGCTGTCATGTATAATGCACCGAAACCACAGCTCCCTATCCACATTTAGGCCCCACAGACCTTTCCATGGTTTACCCCAGACGTTTCACATGTCCTGGTTCAGTCCATTGACAGCACGTCCGTCCAAGTATACCATATCATTCCATTTCACTCTAATCCGTGCATGCCTTTCAACCTCCTGCATGTTCAGGCACCCAACCGCTTAAAATCCCTTTCACTCCATCCTTCCACCTCCAATTTCATAAAAATATATATCAACAATGACAAAGCAAACAAATCTATTGAAATGTAAAAACAAGTTTTATAAAGATTGTCTTGTTTATTAGTACTGATTTGAATGAAAAATGTTCTCAGTAGCATCTAGCAGTGAATATATAAGATCATACAAATACCATCAACACATGTCATCGAAAAAATGTATCATTATTTTAAAAAATGCATACCTTGTTTGAGTTGTGACACTGAAAATTCATTTATGAATTAATACAGTTTAGACCAATACCACAAAAAGTAATTCCATATACAGTAACATAGCATACCTAAAATATTGTCAAGATATAATGCAAAATTCATGTAGATTAAATATTGCATTGCACATAAATGATACTAAAACATTGACATAAAAATAAAATGAGTTTCCCGGGGTAATTATAAAAAAAAAAAACTGTTCCAACTGGTTTAACATTTCAATAAACAATACTTTCAAGAATCTATTCTACCTATGAATATATCTGTTTAGAGTTAGGTCGTTGAAAACTTTGTATTTTTTCAAGTTTACCCAACACTAACATGATGTGGAGTTATGATCAAATTAAGCAAGAGTTATCAAATCATTTCTAATAAATGGTACCTTTCTATATACATTAATAGCTTTGCATTTGACCTATTACCATGATAATGATTGTGAAAGTGAAACAGACATACTGCTCACAGGATCTGCCTGCAAGAGTTTCCACCACCTGTGAAAACTCACCTTTGATGAGGCTGCATCACAGTACATCCATTTTTGTGTCATATGCAGCATCAAATGTGTGCACATATAATCTTAACCAGAAATTGTTGGGAAAAAAAAAAAAAAAAAAAAAAAAAAAAAAAAAAAAAAAGTGCTACTCTAAAAACTAGCCAACTAAAATGCAACATTTTTAATGATTTTATGATGATTGCACCAGCAATGTACTCATTTTTCAATCAGTATGGTAGAGAAATGACCTTCAAACACAAAAATGTGAAAATAGATAATGTACATTGTTGAAAGCACTTATGAACTGGTCACCACTAGCTATCAAATCCCTGGGTCCCTTGTGGATGTCAACTGAGCCAGCAAAGTGTTAACTGGTTCACTACTACCTAGTGTGAATGAAAAAACTGGGCCAGCAAAGTGTTAAGAGGTTCACTACTATCTTGTGGCAAAAATCCACTGAACTCCTATTCCTCAGCATGTATGTGACTCTAATTAGGCTCAGATGGCACAGTTAATGTCTTTCATAGCTTTTCAGACACAGGAAGCACAAATGGCAGGCATCAAGATGATCTAACAATGGGGATTACACAAAAGACAATGGAAGACTAATGTAACTGAATGCCATGGGCATCCTGTACTTGGATGTCATTACAACATCAATGACAGAAGAGATAAATATCAAACAGACAACACTGTAACGCTGTGTTTATCATAAAGGTTACCGAAATGTTAACTGTTGCATAACAAACTTTGAAAAATGTATGGAAGCACATGATAAAATACAAAAAATTTTACCATACCATACTTCACATTTTCTTATACCACTCTTCCTCTCTCACTATGAAACTTTATAAAAGCTGGTTGAACTAAAATGAGCATGAGTTGTTATTCGTTTTCCCTGGAAAAACTGTTCCCTTTCCTGAGGTGCTGCGGGTCTCTGTCAAGCATTAGCAAAAGTTGTTATTGTGGTAATACAGGCATATATCCTCTTTCTTTTAAGACTATCATTCACTTACTCCATGGTTGATTACTAATGTTCCAAGACCATTCAGGCTAGGAATCCATCCTGTTAGGTTTAGAAAAGCTCTCCTTCCTATAACCATGCCACATTTTATCTCCAAATAACCATTAATATTGCATTCATGAGGCAAAACAATCCTTAATCCAAAGTAAGAACAATATACCTCTCTTTTTCCAGGGCAAATTATATGCCTGACAACCTTTGTCTATCTATCTTCTTTCCCTAACTACCAATACTACAGCTGTTTTATCTTCCTCCTTACAAAGCTGCATTTTGACTTTTTTCATCCCAATCCCTTTGGACGATTCCAAAATTCTTATACCACCTGATGCATTTCACATTGATTGTACTGCCTGCCACAAAAAATCTCTTCCTGCAATCCACAAAGCACTTTTCTTTATTAGCTAGGCATTCATACCAAATAGCAATCCCCCTCAGGTTTTGTGGAAGTTTGTCTCTAATGTTACTCCTACTTTGTTTTTCCCTAAAACAGAAACATATTCATACATCTTGGAAACATGCATTGGTAGAGACTATTTTAAAGAAGACTGAATCTATGACTAAATTTCTTGAATCTCTCCTTAACTCTCATTTCTTTAATCATCTTGAATGTCACAATCTGCTCTCACTAGCACAGTTTACCCATGACATTAGTGATATCCACTCTGTTGTCACTTTTTCCATTTGTAACACTATCGTGAATTTTGTTTTAAAACCCATGACAAGGTCCAGCATACGGTACTGATTTTCAAATTCCCCTCTCAGATTTCCTTGATCACTCTATTCTCTTTCTCTCATCTTCTCTGGTCACTCTATTTTTCCATAATTGTTGATGGATCAACCTCTCCTTTCCCTACCAGCAGCAGTGTTCCCAGGGTTCTGTCCTGCCTCCCATATCTTTCCCCATTTCAAAAAGGAACTCATTTCTTCAACAAGCGACCTAATTCCCTATGTGGTGATGACTTATCGTGGCATTCTTTACTTCTTCCCAATCTGCTCCAATTTCTCTTTTCTGGACCATCTCATTCTGTAGGACTTGCCAGGAAAGCAGACACAACCTAGTTATCTTTCATTTCTACAATATGTTTTCTTCCTATTTCTCCTTTTAATACTACTCACAGCTTTCTCATTTCTGTTGGTTCTAGTGACCCATCACTTGCAATAAACATACAAGCTATCTCACCTATGTCTAAACTATGTTGGAAACCCCATAACATACCGATATAGCTATTTCTAATGAAAAGGAAGAATTTGTCAAAAACTGGTTATTCTTTTCTAAGCAGCAACTCTACTTGTACTAAAGACTAATTCATCCTTGCAGAGAGTACTATTCCCAAACCTGAGGAGCCCCTTGCTTAATTTCTTACTATTACTACTATTATCATTACTATTACTAAAGAAAATAAACATCAATATTTTAACACCTGCAGCCAAAGGTTAGTAATATTGAAAACATACAAACAAAATGGGTGCTATAGAAAAGGAGTTGACAGAGCTGACTCTAAAGAAACACAGCTATAGACACTACTATTACCTTAAAAACTTGACCCTACTTTCTCAATGCCATGATACTAGTTCTCTTTTTCTTCTGAACATATTGCTATCTGCTACAGTGCTGACAACTCGTCTACTTCTGTCATCTGTCAGGCTCCACAGTAATCAACAAGTCAGTCTCACAATTACTATTCAGCTATCAGAAATCTGAGGGTGGGCTGTTGTTATATCTGTTTCTCTTATATGCTAATCTATGAAGCTCATTACCTTCTTATGCCTTTTCCTAATAACTATAATCTGTACCAATTCTAAAAGGCAAGCTCTTCACTTCCCCCTAAATTCATACTACTGCAGTTTTTCTTTTATTCTTTCTTCTTAAAAGACTTGGCTTGGTCACACCAAATGTCAGATCTCTGATGACATGTATTAGATATAGTGTGTCTCTGGCCTTAGACAATATGTGGAGGGCACTCATTCACTGACGCAAGCAATGTTCAGTTTCTTGGTTGCTGGTTGTTGAGGTTATCTAAACTCTTTCAATTAGACTGATATTCCATTCAAATGGGCCTATTCTGCCTTTTGTACATAAAACATAAAGGCTTGGTTTCTGTGGTTTGTTCTCAAGCTTAGGCACATACATATCTTCACAATTAATTTCTTTCTTTTTCTTCTTCCTCAACAAAGAATTATAATTCATGCCTCTAAAATGTTTGGACACAATACAATTATCTACAAATACTGACAGCTTTAAAGCATACAGATTTTAAAACTGGAGATGATTAGTAAAAATCTGAGTGTCTTAGAATTCTCCTATAAACCTATAATCCATAAACTGCTTAAAGAATATTATATATGAAATGAATGATACATGATTGGAAGGCATGCAAATGAAGCTTTCATGTATTTCAGCAGCAATTATGCCTTACTCAGTCTGAGATGGGTTACTATGATACAAACTGGAAATTCATTTACAATAAACAGGTATGAAAACTAAACCACTCATTTCCTTAAAAACTCCAGAGTATATTCCAATATTCTACCATGACATCAAGGTAGCATTATACCATTTATACTTAAGAAATGCATCAAGTGTTTAACAAAAACAACAATTCACTCTACTGAGACGAAATCCCTTTCTTTTATACGTATAACTAACTCCTATATGACATCTCACATTAAGAAATAGGCCACATGCAAACTGTAGGCACAATGGATAATGTACTATTTTGTACATCTATATTACTGGTTCATGTGGAAAAAAGTGAACAAAACATAGTCATTAGTCAAAAACAAAAACTGTGAAAACAAACAATCTTATATATGTAGGTTTAGCAGTGTGGAGAACTGTATCACTATGGTCGAAAATGACAAGACATCTTCCATAAATGCCACGGAAGCTGCAGAAATTGTGCAACAAGCATCCTCATCGAAACTAGGAAAATGAAGATTTTACATAATTTTAAACAGTCATAAAAATAATGCTCTTTTTAGTAACATCAAACAATGTATATACAGTCACATATAAAAAATCAGATTGTTCAGTATACCCTGCATATGACTGTACGTTATTCAGTATTCAAGTACCACTTGTAATTGTACTATGCACAGTCTCTAAGGCTGCCTCAAGATTGCTAAGCTCCATCACATGCACCTTGATTGTATTATAAGGAAAAAATTTCCAGTAATGACCTCAATTTTGCTATCAAGACAGTTAACATAAATTAAGAAATGGAACTACTTAAATTTTCCTTTAAAAACTAGGTCTATAAATTATTTCATATAAGTATGCATATTTTTCCTTAAATCATTACTTATGATTATTCTTGAATCTGTCTTCTTTTAAATGAGATGAAACTGTTAAGAGCTTATGCAAACATTCAGATAAAATCAGTCTAAACTGACCCCAAATTCTACAACTATACATCCTACCCTATGAAGTACATCCAGCTGACTCTGGTAGACCTGTTGCTTGGTCTGGGAGATTAAGTGAAGCATCCCGAATTATTCGAGGTCCATCACCAACTTTGGTGTGGATCAAGTATTTCAGCCTTCCGCTCTTAACATCTTCATCTATCAAGGACATCAGCTCCTAGAAATTGGAATCAAATTACATTCATTTCCGATTCTTGTCAAGATATGAGCTCTACTCACTAAAGTATGGAATCCTGGTTATACACAAGCCACTAATGTCTGAATCAATATGAGAAATGATGAAATATTAATCAATCAACTTCCTCATATTGTCTTGTGTATATACATGCATTAGTTATAACACAAAATAAATGCTGATCACAATCTTGCTTATTGTTCTAAACTGATTAGGGCATCAGATAAGTATATGAAATCAGTAAACAAATCCTGTAGGTTGATCTGCTGCAGTAATCATTTTCTATGAATGGGAAAGTTTTTCCAGTGTTAGATAATACAATTAAACACAAGACAGAGAATTCCTGATTAATTTTGCTTTGCACTGAAATAGGTTAAAAATAAGTCACAGATGTCACTGGAATGAATCTGCAAGTGAGACTTCAGTTTCAGCAAAGGTTTATCATTAATGATCATCAGAAAGGAATACACATCCAAAAAAACTTGCTTCAATGGAGTCCCATAATTTCTCCGCCCTTGAATTGAATGCAACCTTGATGGTGTAAGACCCCTACAGAAGGTGTCTGGTGTAAGAACCCTACAGAAGGTGTCCTGATGTTGTAAATATTATAATAATATTTCTTCTCATTCTTGATCTCTGTTTTCTGTGTTAGGAAGGTAGCACCAAGAACATAAAAAGAAATGCCACATGTGCTTACATCCATTCTCTAACTGTCATGTTTAATGCACTGAAACCACAGCTTCATATCCACAACCAAGTCCCACAAACCTTTCTTTGGTTTACCCTTGCCACTTCACATGCCCTGTTTCAGTTCACTGTCAGGACATCGTTGACTTCTGTACACCACATCATTCCAATTCACTCTATCCCATGCATGCCTTTCACCCTCTTGCATGTTCAGGCGCTGATCACTCATAATCTTTTTCAATCCATCCTTCAATCTCCAACTTGGTCTTCTTGGAGAGATTGAATGTAAAACGACATAAAGGAAGGGGGAGAGGAATGGCATGTATTTAGGGAAGCAGTATTGACATGTGTATGGAAAGCGTGTGGCATGTGGGAGGTGGGCATGTGAGACAGGATAGAGTGGTGGGAGGATGGAATTAAGTTGCTAGTTGAAGAGGACAGAGAGGTGTATAGGCATTATTTACAGGGAAGGTCTGAGAATAATTGGAGAGATGTACAAAGAAAGTGGCAAGAGGTCAAAAGAAGGTGCAGAGGGCTGAAAAGGATAGAAAATAAGAGTTGTGGTTAACACACATCAACACAAATCAGGGTGTATACAAAAATGTCTTGCAAGGATATAAGCAGAGATAAATAATTGTTAGCATCAATAAAGGGGGCAATTGGGGAAATAGTATCAGACAGAGATGAAGTGATGAGGAGGTGAAGTGAATATTTTGAAGGACTGTTAAATATGTGTGATGACTGGGTGGCAGATGTTGGGATGTTTGGGTTGAGGAGGAATGTAGGGTGAAGTAACCACAAAAAGTGGTTTTTAGGGTGAAGTAGCCACAAAAAGTGGTTTTGCGAAAAGAGAAGAGGCGATGAATGTCTTCCATAACACAAAATGTGAAAAGGCAGCTTGGTTGAATGATATTACAAAAGAATTTCTTAAGAAACGGGGTGCCTGTTGTTTGGTTAACTGGATTTTCAGTGTAAGCATGGATCATAGTGAGGTACCTGAGGATTGATGGACTGGCTGTAAAGTGACACTGTAAAAGGACAAGGAGGACAAGGGTGAAAGTTTGAACAACAAAGGTTTGATGAATGTACCTGATTTGTTTTATTGAAAAACAGTGACCGAGAGGGTAGTGGAGAGAAGAGAGAATCAGACTGATGAGGAATAATATGGTTTCAGGAGTGGTAGAGGATGTGTAGATCAGGTGCTTGCTTAGAAATATTTGACTAAAATACTAAAAGAAACAGAAATATTTGTAGGTGGCATTTAATCATATTCTTCTGGTAAACATAAAATAACCAACATCAAATGATTACATCCAAGAGTTTAACAATTCTAAACATGATAAACAGAAACATGGAAGTGGCTTCTGTACTCACAAACAAATCTAGATTTCATTTTCAAATATGGATCTCAAAAATGTTCTGGGTCCAGCATTCTCCCAGGGGTGTATAAAATGGGAGAAATGAAAAGACAGTTTATAAATATAAAAAATATCAAACTACAAAAAGCTATAATTCTTAAACTATGCTTATAAACTGTGGCAATATGCACTATCTTACTTTGTGCTACGGTGAAATGACAAAAACAAAGAATAGATTTGTTTGAGATATAAATACATATATATACAGACCATACCTTTGATAAAGTAACTGGTTTAACTCTGATGCCCCTAACATATTCATCTGGAATCTGTGAAGAATCTGGAGGGAAGGCAAGCAGCAAAATTGCAAGAATTTCCTCTACAATAGCCCCAGGGACAAATAAACAGGCATTTGGCCCAGCATCAAAAGTGTAGCAAACCTGAAATAAATAAACAAGAAAATATGCTAGAGGATGAATGTGAGGGCATGAGCTCTTTTATGTTGCTGGCATTATGTCAGGAATGTGGGACACGGCAAACAAGTACGAAATACATGTATGATTTAGTGTCATAAGTATATACACATATCTTAATTTGCAAAAAATATTGGGTAATATGCTGGGTTTCATCACAGTTGTTTTTTGTAATATATATGAACACCTATTCAAAAATAAGAAAAAATCTAACAATTATCTTCTAACCCTTAAGGGACTATTCTCCCAACAGTACTGACACCTGGTATGGACAAACCTTGAAAAAGTTGCAGGATGAATTTTTCAGCCCATGTTTGAAGGATTTCATGCTTCCTTTACTAACTAAAGGCATGCATAGATGCAACATATCAACCTGAACCCTAAATAGCATGAAAAAGTATTAACATGATTCGATTACACACCTAAAACCATGGTTGAAATACATTTCCCTATTTAAGCCTTCACCCTTAATACACAGTGTAGTAAACAAAGGAGATTGTGTATGTTTCAAACACGTCAGGAAAAAATAGAGTGATTCTGACTTAACATTAAAGGGTGAGTCACCCTTAAAGTACAGGGCTGGGAGGATCATAGCTTGGTGTCTGCATGTAAAAACGTGGCTAATGTGGTTTATATGTTACAGTTACTATGATGCCACCATGTGCTGGCCAGTAGACAGATCAGGTATATAGACCTTCTTTGCTAGTTGGTGGCAGAAGCATCACAACCAGGTGGTACCACTTGGGTTAGCACTGAGGCAACCTTCTGTGCAGCAGAGCCAGCTGTTTGCTTTTTGGGAGTAAGGAGGATAAGCTTAGGATATCAAAGGCACCACAAAATTAATATATAAAGTTATACATATCATTTCTTTGCATATTATGCTCATCTTTAACCATTAAGCATTCAATATAGGACTTGAGGTACATCTCTCAAATGTCAGTACCTATAACCCACAATTTCCCAAATTTCTAGTACTCGTTAAACATTGTATTGCCATCTGTGGGGTCTTTCAGGAATGTAATTCATGTGGTTGACAAGGGGCTGCAGTACTAACAGCACACAGTAATTCACTGACTCAGTATCACGATTCCCCCCACCCCCTGCTGAAAAAGTAAACTTTGCAATTAATAACAATGCAATGCATCTTCATTACCTTATGATTGGTGTCACCTTGAGCAATCTTTAACTCGTTGTACTTGTGTATGAGACTGGTCACTGCTTGTGAAGTATCTGTCATGTAAACACAAGGTGGAAAAGTGTCTTGACAAACTGCATGCATCTCATTGCTATCAGCAATTGTAAGGTCACAAAAGGAAGACCAATTTTTTTCTTGGATTGCCTGCAAGTACAAAAATACCTTAGATTAAAAAACACGAGGCCCCTGCATTGCCTACTGTCCTTGGGGGGGAAGTCTGCATCATGATATTTATCTCTGTTTATGCTGGATATGGTATAAGTTTGGACTTTTCATCATTCAGCACTCCCAGAGTGTGAGAAAAAAGTTTTCCTCATTAACATACAAATTCATGCGATCATAAGCCCCCAAATCTACTCAGTTCATCACCTTCACAAAGAATATATATAATGGAAGTATGAAATTTCTGTCAGTTCTTAAGCTAACTAGAGTGTACCCACAGACACAAATAAGGGTGATAACATAACGTCCTGCATATACTGGATATAACATTGGGAGAGAGAGAGAGAGAGAGAGAGAGAGAGAGAGAGAGAGAGAGAGAGAGAGGGAGGGGGGTGTAAAAAAAATCTCACAGAAAATTTTGCAGTGATATGTATGAATCCTGTCAACCATCATTATGTGGATGTAAAATATGCTTACAAATGAACATAAGAATAAGCTGCGATGATTATCTCGCAGCAAAAAGCAATGTAATAACCATGCCTAACCTATGGCTAATTCTAGGTCTTAAACTTTTGAATGCTTGGTGTTACAGGCTTCCATGATGTAGTGGTTAGAACTGCTAACTATGAATTTACGCAAGGGTGCATCCAGGCTCAAATGCTAGGTAGGGCATGTTTCAAGATCTGCTTAACAATATGCGAATGGTTAATATCTAACAAGGAACAACACATATATTAGATGGACTGGTGATTAACTATGGCACCAACTAACCCAGCTGAACTAAAATACAACATAATGTGAAAGAAGTAGTTTAATAATGAGGTAGTCAATATCCTACCTCCATCATGGAATCTATTCGAGAAACGACAGATTCTTTGATGCGGTGCTGCATTAACTGTGAAGTCTGAACTGTACGCCTCATTGCATCTGTACTGCCTGTCTTCTTACGATCTGCATTGACCTGAAAATATGAACCTATTTTATCACGTACAACTCATCTAGCTGCTAATATCATGTACATCTTTTCCTTTATTCATTGCAAGAGAGTACATGCAAATGTTTTGGAAATTGGTGAATGCTAAAAACTTGAACCCTAAGAACCTTACATTCACCTCCCACACTACCTTGTCCATGAACATTCTAAAGAACAACAATGAAATTCCCCATCCTTAAGCAAACCCATTTTAAGGGGATCCACTCGATCTCATTAATTTCTCCTCACTTGCATGCCTTATTCTCCTAATAAACCTCTTCACTTCATTTAGTAGCTTTCTGTTTATCTCACATATCTGCTAATTTTCACAAGGCCACTCTTGGAGTTACCTTGGAGTGATCTTCTGGGGTCTTCTACCCCCACAACCTGGGCTGGGTCCAAGCTGTTGGGTTGGGTCATTGATCCACCAAGCCACTGCCCATAAAGCTGCTACAGCCTGGTTGGTTTAATACCCTATATAAATACTTGTCCAGAGTTGTATTCCCTATCATACACATTCTCCTTATCTACAAATACCACGTGCAAGTCACTTTTTGGTGTTACTCAACTCCATCTGCAATTGAGAAGTACTCCTGGGAAAGGTTTTATCATCAATGGGTGAATAGAATAGTCTCATCAAGGACCTCATGACTCTAAAGGAAACACATGTATTTAGCTCCTTCAACCACTTTCTAACTCACTTCAGCTCCTATAGTTCCATTTGCTGCCATGTCCACTCCCATGTATCTAAAACACTCCATTTCCTCTGGGTTCTCTCCATTCAAACTCACATTCCAACTAATGGTACAACTAATAACATTAATTCTATTCACATTTCCTCTCAACTTTCTTGTTTCCAATACTTTCCCAAACTCGGAAACTAGCTGCTGTGGTTTTTCACTTAGAGTCAGCCACTAATGCCATGTCATCTGCAAACAGTAACTGACTTATCTTCCAGGCTGCCCTATCCCCAACAGACTGCAGACCTGCCTCTCTCTCCAAGACTCTCACATCCACCTCACTCTCGACCCCATCCATAATATGAATTAAACATATGAAGTGGTCAATGGAAACCAAGGATATGGTCTGTGGGACTTGGTTATGGATGACAGACTCTGGTTACAGTGCATCATACATGACAGCTAGAAAGTGGGTGTGAGCAAATGAGGTAGTTGTTTCATTTGCTACCTTGCTAAAGTGGAAAATGATAAACAGAAAAAGTATATATTATTCATCATTTTGCAATGCCAGGATCCCATTTATGGGGCTCCTGCATCTACAAGGCTGTGCTTCATGCTGAAGCAGAAGAAAGATGGACTCCTTTTGAGCGAGAGGTCCTTGATGACACTGTACAGTACACTTTCCATTTCACCTGAAAAAATCCTGTAACATCACATGAGTGCTCCCTACAAACAAACAAAATAATTTAACTTACCACACAGATTATAACTTTTAAGTTAGAAAAATGATCTGCTGGGGCGATGGATCTTGCTATGGAATCAGTGCCATCTTCTAATTCACCTTTATACCACCTCACAATACCCCCATACATACTTCGGCATGCACTGCCAGATCCTTGACGAGCAATTGATGATAAATCTCCTTCAACACCATAAACTTGGCCAAGAGCATATACTGAAATATGTAACAAGAAAAACAGAATAGTATTCACTCAAGCTCATATCTAAACAAAAGCAATCATGATAAATAACAAATATCCTCAAAACACAACAAGCTCAAACTGCCCAATCCTAAGCAAGTTATCTATAATCTAATCCCTTGACAACGATTTTTAACTCCCAATTGAATTGTTTCAGGGTTTGGCTGTTATCTAACTTCCGGCAAACTAATTTACAAAGAAACAACTCAATTACCGATAAAGTGTTTACTTACTTCTAGCTTACATGAATGCTTGCACACTCAAATTGCCCCTGGTTACCTAGTAGCTGCATTTTGCATGTCATTTTATATATCTAAATCACATCCCCTCTTATTTTCGTTTGCACTAAACTATACACAGCCATCATCTGAATCATACTTTTATAGCTTGTTAATTTTACCTAAGGTTTCAGCTCAGTGGCTTTGTGGTGAAATCGCTAGTAAATCAATAACAAAGGGTGAATGTTGGGTTTTGGATGGCAGTTGTAAGTAAGAATGGGTAATTGCTGATATACAGCAAAATGTAGGGTGAGCATGAAGGGCAATTGTGGCCCAATTTCACTCTAAAATTACCAATGCTCCTTGTTCTATATTCAAAGTTCTACGTTAACAGCCACAAATGACACCAAGGAACCAGCACATTTACAAAGTGTGAGCATCAAATTATTTCAAACAGTCAAGAAAATTGTGCTTTAGTTATGTGTGACCTAATTAACATTCACTTCTTTGGGTTTGTGTATTTTTAAGGGATCAATAAAATAATCCTGATAACACAAAGTACAAGAATAATTGTTTTAATAGGTTACCCACAAAGATAATCATATGTAACTGGAATTTTGCTACTGTATACATATATATATTCCTTGTAGAATACTTGGAAGTGCCACTCAAATTTGGATAGCATATCAACTGTATGTCCTAGCACAATCCTCACCATATCAAATACTCTGTATCAGAGTTTAATTCAGGAACAATTTGATTTTACACAATAAAATAAATTCATTCAAGCTTCGAATTTGGTTACCTAAAGACTACGTTTTGGTAACCTGCTACAGTAGATGAAGGCACATTTTTCCACCTCTATAAGGATGGTCCTTAGACAATGACATCTTGTAAAGCAACATGTGATAATGACATCCAAGAATGAGGTAACACAGTAGTAATATATATAAAAGAATCTTATTTTCAACTTATAATGAATATTCTTTTCCATCATTAACAATATATTCAAAGATACCGTGGTGTTTTTCAATCCAATGCCTTTTCAAAATGATGCCCAAGCTATACAAGATTTTATCTTACAAGCACTGTGAGAATCACACGGAATCTATATCTATATCTCCGACACCTGTTCCCTTTCGGAACTCCCTGAAGGGGGTGGCCACAGCGATATGGTCTCTATAGCTATTGAACACCAGCGGCGCTTCTTAGCCTTTAGTGCCTCTACCTTAACAGGCCACTGGCAGAGGGCAAGTCTATCAGAGTGTTTGCAGAGGCTACTACATAATGTTCCTACTGACTACTTTTACCTAATGCTCCTGCTAATGTTCCTAGCGACTAATTCTACCTAATGTTTCTATCTAATGCTCCTTCCTACTGCTTCTATCTATTGCCCCTACCATTTTGCCAAAAGGCAGGGCTAGCACATAGCGCTCATCACAGGAAAATCTTGTTACGAAGAATGAGCTGTGTGAGTCATGTGTTATGTGTGACAGGAAGAGATTGTATGTTCACTGGCAAAATGCCAGTAAAAGAGAGAGAGAGAGAGAGAGAGAGAGAGAGAGAGAGAGAGAGCATCTCACACAGGCACCAATATTATACAAAAAGCCAATAAAATGATAGAATATAGATAAAAATAATATCCCCAATTCTCAATGTCTTTGGATTAAAAATGTATTATTAGTGCCTCAAATAATCATATGAAATCAATGATACTGTCTAAATACAACTCATAAAAAAATAATTTCCAAAATATTGTGTATATATAAGTATTCTTTTTTCAAACCACACACTTTTCATTACCGCACATCTCTCTTACCCTTTCATTACTTGCTCAATCAAACCACCTCACACCACATATTGTGCTCAAACATTTCATTTCCAACACATCCATCCTCCTCTGAACAAACCTATCTATAGCCCGTACCTTGCAATCATATAATACTGTTGGAGCTACTATTCTTTCAAAAATACCCATTTTTGCCTTCCCAGACAATGTTCTCTCTTTTCACATATTGTTCAGCGCTCCCAGCAACATCATACGGAGGCGAGGCATAGGCTATAGATAAGGCTGTGTGTAGGAGGGTGGAAATGTGTTGGAAACAAAATGTTTGCAGACACTGTGTGGTGTGAGAAGGTTTGACTAAGTAATGAGAGAGTATGAGAGAGGTAATGTAATAAAAAGAGTGTGGTTGAAGAGGGTGTGATGAAATAGATAATATTCTCTCTTTCCACATATTCTTCTGTGCTCCCAGAACCTTTGCCCCATCCCCCACCCTATGACTCGCTTCCATTCGCTGGCAGGTCCACTTTCTATCTATATCTCTGACACCTGCTCCCTCTGGGAACTCCCATCAAGGGGTGGCCATGGCAAAATGGGGGTTCCTGGATGGAATGGGCATCAGAGCTACTGACTGATAGATAGGGAGTGTCCCTGACAGTGAACGGAACCAGATATCAAAAACACCTTACTTCCTTCAATTTTCCTCCGTTCAAACTTATGCTGCAACTAAGCTGTCCATGACATTGCAGAACCTATTACTCTTGCTTTTATTCACATTCACTCTCAAATTTCTCCTTTCACACACACTGCCAAATTCAGTCACCAATTTCCACATTTTCTCACTCAAATCTGCCACCAGTGCTGTATCATCAGCAAACAACAATTGACTCATTTCCCATGCCCTCTCATCCCCTACAGACTGCATACTCATCCCTCTTTCCACAACTCTCACATCTACCTCCCTCACCACCCCATCGACAAACAAATTCAACAACCATGGTGACATTACACATCCTTGCTGCAGACCAACCTTCACCTGGAACCACTGACTCTTCTTTCTTCTTATTCATATACAAGTCTTTCAACCCTTGATAAAAACTTCTTACTACTTCTAACAGCTTATCACCAACACCATATATTCTTAAGACCTTCCACAAAATATTTCTATTAACCCTATTATATGCCTGCTTCAGACCCACAAATGCCACATACAAATCTATCTGTTTCTCTACATATTTCTCACACACATTCTTTAAAGCAAATACTTGAGCCACACATTCTTTCTGAAGCCAAACTGTTCCTCCCCAGTCTGATGCTTTGTACAAGCTGAAACCTCAATACCCTCCCATACAACTTACCAGAAAATAACTTTCAAATTAAAACAGAAAATAACTTTTAGATTAATAAAGTGCATTAAAATAAAACTACTTCACTACACAAGTAAAACTGCACCAACACTAGTCTGTACTATGCTCTCCCAGATAAGATCCACACATAACCATTCCCCTTATTAACTGCTGGCATATACACGACACTCTCAAACAGAAAGTACTTTAATTATGCTTCTCTCCTTGCACCCACATTCCTTAATCTTTACATGCTTAAAATTTTTAATGTGAAAAATATTCATATTTGTCAATAAGAACACCAAATGACAGATTAAAATCATTCTTTAAGTAAAAGTACATTGATATCAACTTACCTAGACAGGCATAGCCAGCTGCAGAAGATGCCAAACCTGCAGCTGTAGGGAAATTGTTAACTGAGTAGATGTTTATATGCCAATTCAAGATATCTTCATCATGTCCTTCTAATTTCCGTTTAGATGCTCGACGTCGAACTGAAACAAATATACTAATATTAAGAATAAGAAAATCATGTTTTTTTTCTTTTTTACACTTTCAAGATCAGGTTAACAACACTGAACAAACCTGTCTTAATATGACGTGGATACTAATGCTCTGTTTCACCCACCACCAATTATAATATTTCATATTAGTTAAGAAAAGATGTATATCTGCATCATGGTACCCACACAAAATTTTTTGCAAGATAAAGAGAATCTTCAACAGACATCAGTTACCTACCATCTCCATTCTTTCAAGTGTTGAAGACCTACAGCAATACTTAAAAAATATATTACTGAATGAATTATGAAATTTGATATGAATCTCTGTCAGTAAAGGCAAAGACAGGTATGTCTGAATGTACAGTAGTCCAAGCAATGTTGTATGTGAATCTTGGGCAATGATTGCAAAACAACAGGTGAGGATGACCGTGATGGAAATGAAATACCTGAGGATATGTGGTTTAAGGCACACTGATCATATCAAAAATGACAGTGGAAGAATAAGATGTGATACTTAATACATTTCAAGTGAAAGCCAATGAAGGTGTGCTGAAATCATTCAGACATAAGGAGAGGGTGAGTAAAGAAATGATAGGAGGATCTACATGTCATAAGTATTAAGAGCAATGGGAAGGGGGAAATAAAAAAGGTATCAGAAGGATGGAATGACAGAGGCTTTGGTGTATTATGGCCAGAACTTTCAGGAGGGTTAGAGTTATGCATGGGATAAAATAAACTGCACTAGTGTAGCATACAGGAAGCAACGTGATGTCAGCGGGTTGAACTAGTGTGTATGAAGAGTTAAGTCTCTGGGAACAAATGGGTAATTTGACTATGGATGGAGAGCTCTGGTTTCAATGCATTAAACATGACAGCTATATATTAGATGTAAACAACGAAGACCTACGTTCACCTGTTCCTGGCACTGACTCGCTAAGGAGAGAATGAGCTAACCTCTTGACAAACATCTAGGCAGAAGTGTTATATTATCTCTATATGTTCATGTAATGTCAGATGGGCTCCAGCAACTACTTTGAGAACAGTTTTTGTGGAACGAAGATGCATGCTAATATCATGAAATAATTTTCATGATACGGTAAGAAAAAGGCCACAGTGGAGGTGTGACTTCAAGCTGCTTTAGCTTAACAGATGATTATCTTCTTTTCCCAATTCACAGCAGTTAGATTTAGAATACAGATCTTTACTGCAGCCTCTAATCAATAGCTCTGCATACACCTCTAATCAATAGCTCTGCATACAATCTAAATTTGTATCATCCATGCTTAATCTCAACATGAAAAGTCAACTGGCATATTACTAAATCCATATTTCTAAACCAGTAGGAAAAGGTTTATGCTACGCAAGAAGGTTGATAGGGTACATGCAAATAAAAAATAGTTTGCTGGAAAAAAAAAAAAAAAAAAAAAAAAAAAAAAAAAAAAAAATCACTCATCCATTCTCTAGCAGTCATGAGTAAAGTACCAAACCACAGCCCCCCTATCCACAATCAGTTGCTTTACATGCCCTGGTTCAGTCCAATGACAGCACAGTGCCTCCAAATCACTCCAATTCATCTTATGCACGCATATGTAAGCTTTTTCTCACTGTCATATCTATGTATGCATATGTAAGCTTCTTCATACTATAATTGATACTTATATTCTAAAGAGTTCATCAGTTCCGCTGTGAGAAAGGCAGTGCACTGATTTGCATTTTTCATAAAAATAGATTAACATTACCAACTACATGGGTATAATCATTCTTTACTAAGATGCATTTAAACTTATCAAGTAGAAGAAAAACAACCAAACAAGGAGGAAATGAATCTAAACTTCTAAAATAAAAACAACCAAAAACGGAGGAAAGTTATACACTCTAATATCTAAGCCATACGTAATTCATTAGAGACAAAAGGTACAGTTTCCACTGACAACAAAATGTGCAACTTACTCTCTTTCAGGCAATTTTGTATTCTTGGATTTTCTAGTGACTCTTCCCTGAAATGAGTTGTTCCTAATTAGAACAGGAATGTAAATTACTGGCTCAATCTTATCTTAAGAAATGCTAGATTATGTACATGTAAGAAGGCCATTCTGGATAAGATCACAAAAAACTTTTATTTTGAAGTAAAAATTCCCTCCCCATAAGCACTGGAATTCTATGAGTATGAGCAATATTTGAGAAAAGAGACAAGAAGGTGTAATGTATATCAGACATAAAACGCTACTGATATTGTCCCCTTCAAAATGCTGATGGAGCTAGACTTCACGAGGTTGTCTCAGCACTGAGATACATGATGTAGTAACAGTTACATAACTACATATGAGATGGTAAGTCTTTTCAAGCTGAGTGAGAATGTCAAAGGGATCCCTTGGGACTTGCTGCTGGAACCACAATTTCTAGTCTATTCAAAGGATATGCCCAATATAGCTGAATCACAAATGAATGTTTGATGATCATGCCAATATCATGACAGAAATGTATATCAACAGGGACTGATATACTTGACAAAATGGGGCAGCAATCAAACAAATAGCAAGTGAAAATGAGCCCAAGAAAATGCAAAATAAAAAATACAGAAAAAGGGTTAAGCAGATTAAACTGTGAGTGCTACATAAAAGAATACAAATTACAAGAATTGTGCTGTGAAAGGAACCTAGTATGTGAAATCCATGACATTATCACCAGATCACCATGTGTGAGACAGTGAAAGCAGGAAATTATATGTTTTGTCAGTGTTAAAATCTTCAAGCATGAACAATGAGATTCCTACAAAGACATACATAAATGATGTACTTTCAATCCAAACTGGACTATGCCACAACAGAGTGGTCTCCTCATTTGAGAAATCATAAAGACCAGCTGAACTGGGTCTGATGGAAAGTAACAAGAATGGTGCCAAAACTGGGTGGAATTCATCATCAAAAGGGGAAGAAAGCCCCTATTCTGTCCATAATGGAAAAATGGTGGGTAGGGGAAAAAACTATAAACAAAAACTGCACAGTATAAACTCCTGCAAGACCACAATGACATCTACAAGGAAAGTGCCTAACAGGACTTAAGTGTGCACTGTCTCAGCAAGAGTTTTAGAAATGTATGACACACTAAGTGAAGACGATGTAAATGCAAGAAGCATAGGAAAATGCTCCTTCCTAATATGTTCAAATAAGTGACTTCTAATCTATATCTACACACTCATATATTCACTCAATCTCACATACTTCTCTCTGGCTAAAGATAATTCAGGGGTGGGTTATCTAGATCTACCTTATACAAAATCAGGTTTTACAAGGTGAAGAGAACCAAGCTTCATAAGAAATACTAAAGTAAACCTAAACACTGACTAATCTGTGAAGACAGTGCTGAAAACATTTGGAACACTGCTGAAAATTTTTCAGTGTTCCTATTAGGGTACCAGAATAAATAAAGAGAACAAAATGTTGGATATGTCTGAGGCAAACATGAGTGTTAAGAGAAGGGTTGCAGATTTGACACAAAATTGCTAATATGTTAAAGATACATAAGTGTATTGCTGATGTGTTGTAGAGTTGCTGGTTTCCTGAGAAGCTAAATATAATGAATATGTAGTATATATTCCCAGAACTAGTGGGACTAAATCAAAAGGGTAGGACTGTTAAGACCAGATGGTAAAGGATGAAAATAACAGAGGCAGCATAAAGAATCTTTTAGATGTACAAGTGAAGTGCAGAAAAGTTTAAGGATTCAGCATTAAAAGGGTTGTATCTAAGGGGGGAGGACTGGAGTTATCACCCCTCCCCATGAGCTATAAAATTCACTTACTCCTTAAAAATAATCAATATATCTTTAAAATTTTATATATATACATATACTTCCCATGTATTCTTATCTTTATTTCTGCTAATTCCATCATGCTTCATTAATAGCAGGTTCCATAATCAATCCAAGCAGTACAGTGAAACAAAAGAATTATATCAAATCATGGTATTTTTCATGTAAACTTACTTGCCATTCAGCCAAAATCTATCATCTGAGAATGCTGGTGAAACAGAGACTGTTGTCTTTGCACACATTTCATCTTGACTAAGGGTGAAACTAATGGAGTCATTCAGTGGCAAGATAATCCTCTCATCTCTTTTTCCCCCTGAAATTCAAGGAAATTATGGATGCTATGCAGCAGAGTTAACGTCCTTATGGTGATAAAACAAATTTCTTCCTCTCAGGTTAGAGTATTACCCAATAAAAATTTTCTATGGTTAAGTAAAAAGCCAAAAGTATGAAAAATCTAATCAAATGTTATTACTTATTATGCTTTTTATTATACTGTACCTGTTTACCTATCCTACACTTAGTAGAGCAGTTAAGAACAGGTGACTAAGCCTTTGAAGAAGTCCTTGCTTGACTTGATTATCCATGACAACTTTTAATAAATGATAAACCAGGAGGAGATGATTTTCAACCACCCTATGCTTACTCCTTTTAGTTGCCTTCAGTGAAATGGAGGAAATACAAAAGTACAATCCCCCCCCCCAACACCCAGGAATATATACAAACCATTTTATTAAGCTGATTTTGTACAGCAAGGGGGTATAACTAAAAGAAGTCTTGTGAATATCTGTGACATGTAACGACATTCAGAAAAACTGCAATCTCATACTTCCATAGTGTAGTGGTTACTGTTCCAGGCCATGACACATTCACAGGCCGCCAGAGAGTCAGGTGCATAATTTAAAATCCCGGTTGCGGCAGTCGGGCCATAGTCAACCCAGCTATTCATCCACACCTAAGAGTTAGTCGATAAAATGGGTACCTGAATTAGGCTAGGATAGGGGTGTAAGAATACTTCCCCCGTATTCCCTGCGTGTCGTAGAAGGCGACTAAAAGGGGCGGGAGCGGGGGG
>JAYMFT010167661.1:0-12297 GCA_038088735.1 Panulirus argus | reverse complement strand
ATATATATATATATATATATATATATATATATATATATATATATATGTGTGTGTGTGTGTGTGTGTGTGTGTGTGAGCCATACATAATTATCAACGATGTTAGTAATTAGTGGAATTTCTTGAGCAAGGCATGACCCTCGGACACGACAATATAGCCCTTGGATACAATGCCTTGGCCTTTGTTCTTATATTTAAGGGTCAGGTTATAAGGTCGCTCCATCATACCCGAGGGTCGTGCTGTCATACTTAAGAGGTTAGTATTGTGAAAGCCATAACTTACATAGTGTACCATTGTATATGATTCTACATCATCATGCCCTTTGCATTTTTCATTGTTTTTTGAGAATTTCATGATTTGCAATAATTTGTTTATATAATGACGCTCACACATCAATAAAGCAGATGTACGTACAATTTCGCAAACAGACGTTGATTTGGGAGAACAGCATCCACACACTGACAACTGCCTGGTTGCTGAGGAACAAGAGTACATAATGGTTAGCTACTGAAGTCCACACTTACGCCACCGTGTGATGCGTTTCTCGCCTGACACACGAGTTTGTGATTCGTACGTTCTCAGTTCACACACCGCATTGTGGTACAGTAGGAGCACTCACGACATTGCCTTTTAATGCACTAGTCTCCCCTAGACAACCAAACTTCTGATGCTTTCATAACTGACACATCCTTGTGACAGGAGATCCATTCGTGGTATTGTTTTCTGGCAGATCCACACTTGATACGCTTCCTTGGAGCGAGTCCACGATTGACACTCCCTCGGAACATGTCCACGTATGACATATTACCTAAGAACATATCCAGGTTTGACACACCACCTCTTGATAGATCTGCAAGAGACGCTGCCTTGTGGTAGGCCTTCACTTGCAATGCTTTTTTTTCTTTTACCACGCTTAGCCTACTTGCTTGTTATAGCCCCTACTTGGTACACTGCCCTTATTACAACCACCACCGGATGGCCAGCCCCAGGGGACCGGCAGTTAGTCCCTCAACATAACCTCCGTCAGGGGGATAGCGCGACGAGCCAGTGGAGCGTACTACCTTACTCCTCAGAGTAATGTTGCTCAGGTTCCGCTCAGGCGTCAGTTCCCACGAGTCACAGGTATATGGACGACTGGTCATTAGTACCCCAATAAGTATCCATTAATGTATTGGTTGTGGCGGATGGGCGCGGGGGTAACGGTATTAGGGCGCGCCCGTGGCCTTGGCTACCACCGGTGGAAGGACGCAGCACGGGAGGCTATATAAAGACCCCGCCGCCGTTGGTTAGGCTTCAGTCAGTCGTTGGTCGCCGAAGCCGCCACAACCATGGTGCCGCGTGTCCGCCCCGCGAGTGTTTTACTGTTAGTGTTGGCCACGACTTCGTGCGTGGCTGCCTTCACCCCAGCTGCAGTAGACGGCCGTCTGGTGGTGCCCGACATCACCAGGGTGGATAACGCCCTCCTCAAGACGGCAGAGGCGGACAAGTTCCTCTCCCTGTGGTTCATTAATGTGCTGGCTGACCCCGTCCACACCTCCAGTACGTACCAGATATTTATTTACTTCATATGTAGTACAGGAGGCAGTAATTTTGGCACGTAAAGTGTGTGGACTTTGGGGTTGTGCACTGTGGGAGTGTGGCTTAGGTCAGCTGTAAGGGCGGGGTCGCTGGCGCCCTCACCTGACCTCGCTCCCAAGTCTGGTCATGCAACTTATGATACGAGTGAATACATATGACTTACAGCGACTCCCCAGCCCTCTTAGGCGACTAACCAGCTCCTAGACAATGGAGTAAGACAGCGCAACTAAATAATATTCCAAGTGACTAAAGACACTTACCCGCAAGGCTTCATACAGGTAAACAAGCTTTTTGGAGGCTGCCTTACCTTGATAGCTAAGTCGGAAAGCTCAGCTTAGTTTCAGCAAACCCTTTGTACAATAGGACTTCCAGTAGCGAATAACTTGCGATAAAGACTTCGATGGAGGTTAAATCATTTGTTATTCAAGTTTTAGCTGTTGTTTTTAAAGATTACCTCTGATGACCTAAAGATTCGCGCTCTTCTCCAGCGATTTTGTAAGGTGGGTCTGGTTAGGTTAGGGTACTGACCTAGTGAAGAAAAATGAAGGAGGGGGGTTAATCTTCATATGACCCCCTAAACTTTAGGGAATTGCTGTGCAAAGAACCCTTCAAACTTAACATCCTTGTGTGAGGAGGTTGAAGTATACAGAGTAGGTTCACTTAAAGCAAAGCAATATTTGTAAATCCCTCAGGGGTTTGAATCACCTTAAGGACTGTGTATTTCAGGGGTTAACACGTACTCTCAATATGATACCACCAAAGGTTAAGTGTGAAGTATCTAGAGGTTGAGGTACCGAACACAGCATAACCAGTGAGCGTAACGAGGCTTCCTGCCATGTTTAGCCAAAGGGCACGGGGGTGGAAGGGGGAGGGGGGGAGCCAAGTAGCTGGCTCTTCGACTTGAACACCCTTCTAGCCATAGGCAGCTAGCTTCACCCTTGATACTCGGACATCATTGCATCCTAGCCACACGAAGGAAACCACCCTTCCTTCCTAGACCCACCTGCGTCCTATACAGACACGCTACTTAACTCCTTTAGACATCCCTACACAGCCTTGCGAAGGTTGTCATAACCTTATTTCTTAGACACCCTAGCGTCCTGTCTGCTCATAACATATACATCATTTTACAGACACTCCGACGTAGACACCGAGTATATATTTCTGTATTCACTCTTGGATAGCCTCGCATACGAACAACACCCAAGGATCTTGCATCCCAGCCTCGCGCGGATGCCAAACTGTTCCCTTTTGAAAACAGCTGGATCTAAACCGCGCTTAGGTTGTTACACCCGTCTCTCATGGATACCTTTACAGGTAAATCACATGCAGGGTTACTGCATGCCAAATGGACACATTTGCTCTCTTGTCACACGCCGTCTGGTCCGTTGCCTTTGACTCACAGTCCCTTGGAGACCCTTGCGTCTACGCGTCGTTTGCTGCCGTTGCTGAAGGCCTTTAGAACAAGTCTTACTGCAGGGGTGAAAGAACAGTTTCTTGCAGGGGTGAAGGACGTGTTCAGTTGCAGTTGTGAAGAACATGTCTTTTGCAGCTGCAATGGAATTGCATTCATAAATTGTGGATATCTTTTTTCTGCAGATGATGAGCAACACGCTTTAGGTGCCAACATTCCTTGTGCAGCTGTATTGGATTCATCTCTCGTAACTTATAAAAATATGTAATTGCAGATATGAAATTATCCTGTTGCATGTGTGTATAACGTCCCATGCTGCTGGTTTGAAGAACACATCTGTTGCTGCGGGTCTGAAGAACACGTCTTTTGCAGGTTATAAGAAAATGTTTTGCTTGAAGTTCGTCTCGTGTGCCAATTTGAAAGACGAGCTTTGTACAGGTGTGTAGAATATATTTGGGCTGTAAGAAGGACAGCAGGACTTGCTTCAGGGGTCAAGGACACTGCCTTATCCTGCAGCTGTGAGGGACGAGTGTTTCCGTATGTGAAGGATAATTTCATGTTACAGTTGTGAAGAGGAGAATCACAATGAATGTGCAAAGGACTTTCTCTAAAACAGCCTTCTTGAGAACACTGAGAAGACATAGAAACTCACACATACAAAATCTTAGAGGTTTAACTGAACTACACAGCTGGCAGGTGAGAGCCCATATATACAGCTTGTGTCAGCCATTTGTATATTCATAGACAGAGATGTCTGTCTGGTCGTCGCACAAGAAGAGAAAACGTACCTGGGTCGCCCCTGCAGTGAGGAAAGAAAATGAAAGTTGCGACCCTTAAAAACAGTTGTCTGGTGGCGTACAAAAAGCAGTGTTACACACGAACGCTGAGGCTACTGTGGCCAGCGGTACGGGCTTCCTCTGCAGTCTGGGAGTTTGATCTGATGTATGGCGAAGAACAGCTATGGAATGTGAAAGAAAATGAAAGTTGCTGCCATAAAAACTACAATATGGCTCATAAAAACTGGCGTTTGGGACGTCTGCCGGCAGGTTGCTAACTCTGCCTGACCGTATCTCGTCCTGGCGCTTGCTTGGGTTCTGGTCGTATACGAATTATTATACGAGGAATGATTATATTTCTGGTTATACTGGTTATAGGTTATGACTGACTAGTCTCTTTCCCCGACATGTGTCGGTAACCAAAAGTAACCACCTGAGGGCCATCTCACAATCCTTGGGATTGATGGTCCGACCTTTGACCTGACTTTTAAGTATAAGGTCAGAGGTCACGCCATCATACTCAAGGGTCGTGCTTAAGGGGTGCCATTCAAGAACGGCAAGGATCAAGTCCCTTGCTCCATTATTAGCAACAGTTTATGATTGTATTCAACTGATTAAAGTACAAGAAACTTCAGGATTTGTTACGGTTATTGCTGAAGAATCAACATGATACATTCGTTTCTGGAATGTATTGTTGTGAACACAAGCCAGGCATAACTGCAGGTGTTTGACCTTGCTGCCAGAGGTGAGGATGAACTGTGGTGTTCTGCTTGAGTCGTTTTTTAGGGAAAAGAATTAAAGTTCGGGAAATGTCACCTGAGGTGACACGATGCAGGATAAGTCCCAAGAAATCCTTTTGGTGTGGAATACAGTTCCATTAAATGCATCAATTGTGTCTTTTGTGATCTGTGGGAATAACAGTCAAGGTAATATTTGTTTTTCAGAAGAGAATTATGGCTTGTTTCATGAATAGTGCAAATATGCGCAATGAAAACTGTCAACTCAAATCTTATGAGAGAAGCTGTGGCCCCGATATTGGGAAGTCTTGGCGTTGCTAGGTGTCGGCTGTCTTAACAATACGTATAAGTGTGTGTGCGTGTACGAAGGTAAACTTTGTAACCTACCATTTCGTAATCTTAATTCAGAGAAATTAAGATTCTGTTCCAATAATGTATATAAAAACTGGAACATGTGTCGCTTGCCTGGCTATATTAGTAACAACGGCCATATTGAATGACGTTCGGGGTTACCGCATAGTTTTGAGAAGGGACCAGCCAAAGGACCATCCTTGCCAAGTATGGTTTTGGTTAGCCCAGTGGTGTCGGAGATCGCTGAAATGTGAAATTTAACAGACGGATGACCAGTGATGGCAGAGCTCGCTTGGCCTCTGATAACCCTGTGAGTTTAAAAGGCAAATTAAATGTTTTTCCAAGGTGGATAACAGTGGATTCTTAGGTAGGGGTAAGGAGGATTTTAGATGGTGTTTGCTGTTAATGGAGACACGAGACTGTTCCGTCGGTGGAGTTGACCCCTTGGGTAGAATGTTACGACCCGTGAGTACCTTGGTACAGCCCGTGAGAACGGCGGTGTCATGGCCTGGCATTTGACCTGGCCCTTTGAGGATCATTTCAAAGGTCACGCCAACGTACCCCAAGCTTGGGTCGCACCGTACCCTACTATTTACCTGAAAGGCAACAGCGACGTACGTAGCTCTGTTGGGGTGGTCAACCATAATTCGTTTCTTGCTGTGAATGACCTGTGACCTCATGAAAGAACGATGCCGTGCAGGTCACGCGATGTAAACTTACTGCCAGACGTAAGAGAGAGACATTACGAAAGACCTGGCAAAGCCCCTCGCATGATTACCCGTAAGATGTAATCGTGGGTGTATGAAGTCACGACAGAAGCCCCCATGTCGCACCGTACGCAGGAAGGCAAGCAATGGGACGCGGTGGTGATTTTACAAGAGTTAATCGTACCCTTGCGACAGAGTTAGGAGAGGGGCAGAGGAAATGCTGGAACGTTGTGGGTTGAGGTCGGCAGTAACCAGGTCAAGTGCTTCGTCAGAGAGAAAACAGGGAGATGGCTGTCTCCCTCCTCCCATAAAACAAACTGCTTACAGTTTCATTTAAAAGTATTTGGTCTGTATCTCGAAGACATTACGTCTGAGCTGAGGTGTTTGAGTCACCAAGAGATTTAAAGATGTCAGTTCACAGAGGGTGTGGTTGTGGTCAGCAACAAGTGTGTACCGGGGGAGCAGGTTGCTGTAAACAGACACACACGTGCAGCCGATGATGCTGAGCTGAGATGTGCTCTTGGAGCGTGAGACATGTTCATGTTAACCGCCAGTGTGTTGGGTAACTTTAAGTGATGGTTTGTTAACAGTGGAGTAATACTGATTACCAGAGTTTGGTAAAAAGTTAACGCTTCACTCAGACCACCAGTGTTATGAAGTTATCACATGACACTGGTCGTGTTAAGTAATAAGTTAATACTTACGACACGCATCCCATGTTAAGTAATACAGGCAAGTTAACACTGTAGTGACAGTTTTCAGATATGGTAGCGAAAATTGGTCGTGACTGGGTGCTTGAGTGTTAGTAACAGTAAACTCTGTTGGAACCACAGGTCACGTGAGGGTGATTACTGCGGTAATGAGACCACTAAAACAGTGCTGATCACGTGACTGAAGTAATGAGGACGAATTAACAATACGGTTACAATGGTCGTTTTAGTGATATCTCAAATTATTGTAGCCTCGTCTCACCGTCACTATTTTCTCTCCGCTTGGCAAACGAGCTGGAGATTTTAGGCTCGCAAATATTAATAGCGAGATTTCAAATTGTTCTTTTGTAAATTTCGTTGCATAATTTTATTTCAGAATTCTTGTAAATCATTATGTGAAAGTTTTGTTTATTTTTAGTATTTGGAGTGAAGAATTTGTGGTTAAACCAACCGGTATCATTCCAATTTGTTTGTACGTGTAAGACGAGCATTACGCGTACATTGCATTAACGGCAAGTGAATCTTTAATCTCATGCATATAAGTTATTCATATTTAGAAATTTTAAAACTTTTAAATTAGTCACATTTGAAAATCGGTTACCTAATACCCAACTGAACTTTGGAGGTCAATTTGAATCTGGTCAGACCAGATAGATGGCCGTTAGGGTAGTGGGAGAATGTGCCGGCTGGAGTAGTCACAAAAAACATCTTTCAGTTTAAGGGCATTACAAAAATTACCTGTGGACTTGGAAGGAAACATATGTCAGCCGACTTTTCATAATGAGTAGAAATGATTTAAAACGACGGAGCGTGATTTGGGGCATTTTATTTTATCCTACGAGTGATAAGTTCATTCAGCTTAACCGAGAAACGAAAATTTAGTAGTTTTCATCATAATGGTACAAATATACCAATAACATTATTGTCATCTTCCCTTCACAACAATGTCTGCATACATGGGAAGTTAATATACTTATAGAACTCAGCCATCCTCAAGTAACAATGTAAACACAGTATTCATATTTTTCAAGTAATTTCGAAAATAAGGTAAATTCAGGTTGCCAGGGGGAGTGAAGTAAGGTTTTCAGTGATTCTTTTTATTTCTTGAGGTGTTTCACTGACTCCCTGGTTATCACAGCTATCCTTTCTATGTAAAGATAACTAAATCACCCTCTCTGGTGTAATTATTTTTAGATATTGGAAGACCAGTGACATGCGCTTCTATCAAATTCATGTTATTTTTGTGATCATAAACTGACTTTTTATCAGTAGTACTAAAAGACTAAGTATACATAAACAAAGCGTTCTGACACTGTGTGTTAAGGGCATTCAGTGCGAAATAGATGAGTGAAAAAAAATGAGTATCTTTGCAGTTATTAGGTATATGATAAGGCTCAAAAACATTACCCATATATATCTGTGGAGAAAATATTCCCCACACTACAGTCTCTCGCAGGTGGACCTGCTGGGAAAGAGAGAAGAGGATACCGTAAGCAGACATGGAAGTAGTCGGGTAAGCATAGAAAGTTTTCGTCCAGGAAAACCCGTCCTGCTCAAGCCGTTGGAAACTCCAGGTGTTGGGGATGTTGCCAGGTTACTTGCAATGAATAGTGATGTGACGCGTCGTCAAGTGTCTCAAAGTGTGGAGATTTGGTAGGGCGTACTGCAGCCGTCTCTGATGAGACACACGGTAAAGCATGTGTAGACTGACATCACTAAATAGTGTGTTGCCATGTGGTCCTCTACACGTTTGTGATGTGGCATCGCTGTAAAGTATTGAGATATGGTGCCGATGCAAACTTTTGGCAACGCTCCTTATAATGTACCATTACAGACATTTGCAACAGGGCGTCACCGAAGACGTTGTATTAGGTGCCGTTATGAAGTTGCAGTGTGCCGCCATCTGTAAACTGCTGTGATGTAGACTTAGTATAAAACCTTTGATATATTACGATTTGTGTCCTGGCGTTGTGATGTGGCAATTGTTTAAAATGATGTTAGATTGATAATGGCGAGACGACCAGTATGCGCTTGACCCTCGCCTGATCCAGCGGCAATTATGACTTGTACTTCTGTATTTAGAATACAGTATGAACTACGACCACAGTTTCAGTATAAAGCTCATTGGGGACGACGGTACGACCCTTAAGCTAGACGACAGGGAGATCTACGGCGCGACCCTTGGAACTCGGTGATACGACCGGTGAGTACGTTTCGAGTGGTCGTGCTGTCATGCCCCATAGGTCGTACCGTCGAGCTCAAGAGGTGATTCATAGTTTATATGTCGTTTTTGTTGTCTTGGGACCACCTGGGATTCGTTCCCATGCAACAGCCCGAGCACGCCTCACCCCTGACCTCAGCCGACTCGTGCAGCAGCTGCCAGTTATTATTATTAACATATTAGAATATGTTATGATATTACGAAATAATATTATCGTTTTTGGTTTTAGTTTTATTGTCCTGATTATGAATGTAAGTGATGCTGTTGTTTATGGTTCTTGTGAACCACATATCATGAAGTCTGTCTGTCGTGTCAAGATATTTGGTTTATTTTACCAAATTTTGGGGTTTAACTCCTATAAACTAAGGCTTCCATGTAGGGTTCCAAGGTTTCAATTACGAGAGTCACATTTGAAATGCAAGTATCTGTCGGTCGTCATTTCTACTTCAACCTTACCATTCCCTTTAACGGGGACGATTATTAATGATTTTACGTTTTGTTTATGTAAACCTGTTTAACGCTGTTGGAGACTGGAGGAGCCTAGTAGAGTGAGGGGAGGCAGTTTCTCACTTATGATGGCCTGGTTAGGGTTGTATTTGATACTTTGGGTCCTTTACTCTACTCGCTCCAGCAGTCATTGAGCCTGATCGGCTCTCTGACAGTGTTAATGAACGTATCAATAATAAGAATGATAAACGGTTTATCGAATTACCTGGAACCAAAGGCTGAAAGCGCATTGGAAATACACGTAATGGAAACATTCGGACTATTTTAAGATTGTTTAGTCTCGCTGAATTGCTTTGTGAACACCCGAGCCGACTCCTAAAGATGCGCTCTCTGAGTGGCATGCGGAAAGTGGTAAGTGACCCGTTGACTCATAGATCCTGAGTGATTTGAGATGGCTCGTAATGCCTCGTGAGTGACTTTATTTGGCTCGTGATTGCTCTCTGAGTGACCTGGGTGGCGAACACCCTTGCTGGTTAATGAATTTGAGCTCCGGTCTCCATGGCGGAAACCAGAAATGCCCTCTGGTTGGCATACGTAGCGAACATGGCACTTGAAAACGCCCAGTTTGACTTGAGTTGACCCTTAAAATCCTCTTTGGATAGCCTCCGTGGTGCGAGTTTATGTATAAAGGCAAGATTTAGGTATCTGTATAATGTCTCCGTTACCGGGCTAGCGTGTTAAAAATTTGCTTCACAGGTACTTAGCAAAACATCAACTGGAAAAGAAAGTTGTTGATTTGTAAGCGAATAATAGAAATGTCTCGGAGATTAACCGAAACTTGTGATTCGATGTGAATTAGAAAGAAAAAAAAAAGTCATCGGGCTTTGTACACTGTGCCAAACGAGCAGTGTTTGTACACTTATGCCAAACTAGGGTTGACGTGCGGCACGGCGTGGCGTGGTCACGTGTCGAAGCGACACAGTTCCCAGTTGTGCCGTTCACGTCACACTAGGGGGTGTGGGGGAAGGTGTGTCAGTTGGGAGTGTGTCAAGGAGGGCCTGTGAACGTAAAGGGGGAGGAGGCGGGGAACCCGGCTGTCCGTCCGACAGAACACTGAACTGTCCGTCAGTCGAGAACCCCAAACTGTGTACAACCCACACACGCGACACGGCGCCATCGAAATCGTATCGAAAACTAACAAGTTTTTTTTCTCTACAGCCTCAGCTTTCACTGGATGACCACACGGTACGCACTGTGGTCGTCGTTGGTGTACCTCGGTCTCTGTTGTTGTCTCAATACGTAGTACCTGTACCTTAGAGACAGGTCCTCACACATTCAAAATCCAAACAGTAAAGAGGAACTTAGGTACCTCGCTATGTATGAGCTCCCTATTTTCTTTCATGTCTCGTAAATGTTTTTATTATTGGTTGAATACCGTTAGGGTTTCCCATTCTCTTGTATTCGTCATCTATTACGTTCACCTGCTGTTGCATTCCTCTACCGTTGTATTCACCTACCGTTGGCATCCGTCTGTTGCTTCTCTAGGCTGAAGAAAAACTCGTTTGTGTCGCATGTTGGCTGCCTGTTAAACTAGGTTAGCAGCAGGATGTCTCTCTCTCTCTGGTCTGCCCTAGTTAAATCATTCTATTTTCTTTATAAGTTTAACATTTCTCTTTCCTTTAATTCGATCATTCTTTTCGCTCTTTGTTTTAATCATTCTGTATTTTCTTTAGTTTAATCATTATACTTTATTGGTCATTGATTCTATATTCTGTAGCTGAATCATTTTATATTCTCCCTAATGTAGTTAAATTATTTTTTTCTTGTTTAGTCATTCCGTTATCTTGAATCATCATATTTTCTCTAGTTTAACCGTCCTATCTTTTCTAGTATAATTATTTTGATTTTTTGTTTAGTCAATCTTTTCTGTTTTATCATTCTATTTTTTGTTAGTGCATTGATCTGCTGATGGTCATACCATACTGTGCTACTGGTCTTGCCTTAAGTTGCCGCTGGTTCTATCTTGATATGCTACTGGTCTAACCTTAAATTGCTGCTGGTCTTACCTTAACATGCCACTGGTCTTAACATGCATCTGGTCTTATTACCTTGGCTCATTCCTATGTTCAGGGGAGAAGGGTTCTCTCATAACGACATTAACCTTTTATTACATATTCTGGTCACAGACCTGCTCTCTCTCTCTCTCTCTCTCTCTCTCTCTCTCTCTCTCTCTCTCTCTCTCTCTCTCTCTCTAGCTTTGTAGCAGATTTTTTTTGTGTGTGTGTATGTGCGGCAGTGACCCATGTTAAACGAAACAGTTTTTTGTGTGGTGTGGCGCTGCTGACCCCGAATGAGTTTAAGCGAGGCTTCTTTCCCAGTTATTTCTAATATTTCATGGCCGACTCATTTGGAAGGTTGGTGTGTGTGTGCGTTACCGGACTCCGCCTGTTCGAGGATACACCGCTAGTGAAGAGTCGCATTGGCGAGGTTGCGTCATTGGGAGTAAGGCCTTGTCAAAGAACGCTCATTCCAGCGGTGTCTACGTTTCCCTGCTACTGTAAGTAGCACAACCCAAGGCTGCGGGAGTCTTTGGAAAGGCCATGGGTAACAACCAGGTCTTTCAAAGAAACTGGTGTTGAAGTCAATTTAAATAGATAAATGAAGAAAAATATACCCATACACGTACGCAAAAAACATACAGATAAACACACGTATATGATCACAGGAGGGGTAGGCAACAGTAGCTCATGTTTCACTTTCGTATGGGGGGGATATGACGTAGGATTCCCCGCCGACGGTCGCCACACCCCCAACCCCCTTCCTCCACCCCTATTGTATCCTACCCCCATGGTCTCCCATCCCATTCCCCCTCTCCCACCCCCACAAACTTTCCATCTCTGCCCGGGGCTTCTGCCAGCCTGGCACCCCCTCCTGAGAGCCGCACCTAACCCACCGGTACCTGGTTTACTCTTCTCCCAAGGGCTACTCTCTCTCTCTCTCTCTCTCTCTCTCTCTCTCTCTCTCTCTCTCTCTCTCTCTCTCTCTCCCTAATACAAAATCTCGTCGTAGGCACTCGTAGTAGCCGCTGCCGTAGACCTCGGTATATGTAGATACGGTACCTGGCATCTCATGTTTGCCTTACTCGTCTGACTTCTCAGGGCGTAGAGGAAAGGTGGCAGATTGTCATTATAAAGAAAATTCAAGATGGGTGATGTAGATATGTGATACAGGACAGATAAAGACACATTTATGTAACATGTACCACATGTAATAGTATCTCCTGTTGAACAAACCACAGGTGATACCATGCGTATTGCTGTTTAACGTGAGTCAGTCCACAGGTCCAGATGTCGACCAG
>JAYMFT010167650.1:0-12298 GCA_038088735.1 Panulirus argus | reverse complement strand
CAGGAATCAGACGAAAAAGGTCACATTCTCTCACACTCAGTCTGTAGCTGTCATGTGTAATGCACTGAAACCACAGCTCCCTATCGACATCCAGGCCCCATAGATCTTTTCATGGTTTACCCCAGACATTTTACATGCACTGGTTCAATCCTTTGACAGCACTTCGACCCCAGTATACCATATCGTTCCAGTTCACTCTCTTCCGTTCTCGTCTTTCACTCTCCTGCATGTTCAGGCCCAGATCGCTCAAAATCTTTTTTACTCCATCCTTTCACCTCCAATTTGGTCTCCCGCCTCTCCTTGTTCCCTCCATTTCTTGCAAATATATCCTTTTTGTCAATCTTTCCTCTCTCATTCTCTCCATATGTTCAATATATTTCAACACACCCTCTTCAGCTAACTCAACCACACTCCTTTTATTACCGTACATCTCTCTTACCCTTACATTACTTACTCGATCATACTTCCTCACACCACATATTGTCCTCAAACATTCCATTTCCAACACATCCACCCTTCTCTGTACAACTCTATTTATATCCCATGCCTCGCAGCCATGTAATATTGCTGGAACTGTTATTTCTTCAAACATACCCATTTTTGCCCTCCGAGATAACGTTCTCTCTTTCCACAAATTCTTCATCGCTCCTAGAACCTTCGCTCCCTTTTTCGCCTTACGATTCACTTCAGCCTCCATGGTTCCATTAGCTGCCAAGACGACTCCCAGATATCTAAAACACTTCACTTCCTCCATTTTTTCTCCATTCAAAAGTACAAACGAACTAACTTGCCCCTCAACCCTGATGAACCTAATACCCTTGCTCTTATTCACATTTACTCTCAACTCTCTCCTCTCACAATCTTTTCCAAACTCAGTCACCAACTTCTGCAGTTTCTCACTCGAATCAGCCACCTGTGCTGTATCATCCACGAACAACAATTGATTCACTTCCCAGGTCCTCTCATCCCCAACAAACTGCATACTCGCCCCTCTCTCCAACCACCCTAATCATAAACAAATTAAAGAACCATGTGGGCATCTCACACTCCAGCTGCAGTCCAACCTTCACTGGGAACCAATCACTTTCCACTCTTCCTACTTGTACGCATGCCTTACACCTTTGATGTAAACTTCTCACTGCTTCTAGCAGCTTACTTACCACACCATATATTCTTTATAGTTTCCCCCAAGCATCTCTATCAAGTCTATCATATGCCTTCTTCAGATCCATAAATGCTACAAACAAATCCAAGTGCTTTTCTAAGTACATTTCTTACATACATTCTTCAAAGTTAACACCTAATCCACACATCTGCCACTTCTAAAACCACACTGCTCTTCCCCAGTCTGATGCTCTGTATATGCCTTCACCCTCTCAATCAACGCCCTCCCATACAATTTTCCAGGAATACTCAACAAACTTATGCCTTTGTAGTTTGTACACTCACCTTTATCCCCTTTGCCTTTGTATAATGGTACTATACATGCATTCCGCTAATCCTCAGGCACTTCTCCATGATCTATACATTCACTGAATATCCTTACCAACCAATCAACAACACAGTCACCTTTCTTAATAAATTCAATTGCAATGCCATCCAATCCCGCCACCTTGCCGCATTTCATCTTCCGCAAAGCTTTCACCACCTCTTCTCTCTTCACCTAACTACTCTCCCTGACTCTCTCACTTCGCGCACAGCCCCAACCAAAACACCGTACATCGGCCACTCAATCATCAAACACATTCAACAATCATTCAAAATGCTCAATCCATTTCCTCCTTACTCCATCACTCCGTTATCACTTCCCCCTTTTACCCCTTCACCGATGTTCCCAATTGTCTTACGCACGTTATTTACCTCCTTCCAAAACATATTTTCATTCTCCCTAAAGTTTAATGATATTCTCTCACCCCAAATCTCATTTGCTCACTTTTTCAACCCTTGGACCTTCCTCTTGACCTCATGCCTCTCTCTCTTATAAATCTCCCAGTTACTTGCACTCCTTCCTTGTAAGTACCTTCCAAACGTCTCTCTATTCTCTTTCACTAACAACGTTACTTCTTCATACCACCATTCACTACCCTTCCTACTATGTCCACTTCCCACTTTTCGCATACCACATGCATCTCTTACACATGCCATCACTGCTTTCCTAAATTCCTCCCATTCTTGACCAACTTCCCTCACATTTTTTTGCTCTCACCTTTCGCCATTCTACCTTCAATCTCTGCTGGTTTCTCTTCACATAAGTGTTTTTCCAAGCTCACTTCCTCTCATCACTTTCTTCTCCCTGACATTGTTTCCTCTTTTTCGAAAACCTATACAAATCTTCACCCTCGCCACCACTAGACACTGATCAGACATCCCACCAGCTGCCCCTCTCAGCACATCTACATCCAAAAGTCTCCCTTTTACACTTCTATCAATCAATACGTAATCTAATAATGCTCGTTGACTATCTCTCCTACTCACATACGTATACTTGTGAATATCTCTCTTTTTTAACCAGGTATTCCCAATCACCAGTCTTTTTCCAGCACACAAATCCACAAGCTCATCACCATTTTCATTTGCAACACTGGATACCCCATGTGCACCAATTATACTCTCAGCTGCCACATTACTTACTTTCGCATTCAAATCAACCATCGCTAATACCCGGTCTCGTGCACCAAAACTGCTGACACATCCACTCAGCTGCTCCCAAAACATTTGCCTTTCATGATCTTTCATCTCATGACCAGGTGGATAAGCACCAATAATCACCAATCTCTCGCCATCTACTTTCAGTTTTAATCACATATATCTAGAATTTACTTCCTTACACCCTATCACACACTTCCACAACTCCTGCTTCAAGAGTAGTGCTACTCCTTCCTTAGCTCTTGTCCTCTCACCAACCCCCGACTTTATTCCCAAGACGTTTCCAAAACCATTCTTCTCCTTTACCCTTGAGCTTCGTTTCACTCAGAGCCAAAATATCCAGATTTCTCTCCTCAATCATTCTACCTATCTCTCCTTTCTTCTCACTTTGGTTTCATCCACACACATTCAGACACCCCAGTCTGAGCCTTCGAGGAGGAGGATCACTCCCCCGCTTGACTCCTGTTTCCTCTTTTAGAAATTGAAATACAAGAAGGGGAGCGTTTCCAGCCCCCCGCTCCCGCACTGTATACTGGCAACGTTAACTCTTGGACAAGTTTATTTAGTGCCTTCTTTAAACTTCTAGAATATCTATAATCCTAAAATAATTAATTATAACAGATTGAATCTCTTTCCATGTCCCCAAAAAGCTTGCATATTAATCATAATCATACCTAGCCTATAGGTCCTGTGAAAGTTTCTAGCACAAGCGTTTCAGCATTTTGAAGTATCCAATGGCATAACTCCTATCATTACAATGATATCATTCCCATCATTAAAGTGGTGTCACTCCCATCACTACAGTGATGTCATTCCCGTCATGACAATAGTGTGACTGTCATCACTACAATGGTTTCATTCCCATCATTGCAATGATGTCACTTACATCTTTAGAATGTTCTCACTTCCATCATTACAATGTTGCTACTCTCATCATTTCGATGGTGTCACTCCCGTCATTACAATTGTGTCATTTTCATCATTACAATAGTGTCACTCCCACCAATACAACGCAATTTCTGTCTTTGTTTTGCCATCGATCATCTCCCACTAATATTACTCACAGTTACCTGTACGTTGCCTTTGTAACTTCAGGTCTGGTTCATTTAGCACTAATGGATTCTACTGCATTTCTTATCTTTTTACACAGGAAAACCATTTATAATGCATGAAATACCTGCCTCCTTAGATGAAGACGAACGGAAGGCAGCATATGCTTTTACTTCCACAGATGTAAATTAATACATAGCAGAGCTTAAAAGCACATTCAGAGCTACTCTCTTGACAACCAGTTTTCTAAAGACCTCATATTTTTTGAATCCTTAGTCTAATCAAGTTCTTACAGGCGCAGCTAGATAGAATAAGCATGAATAGACTGTACGCTTCAAACTGCTTAACAAAAAAGACATCTTAAGACATTCATTCATTCCTTTAGCTTACCTTACATAGCAACTAAGTCAACATGAATTTCTTAATTCAAATTGTGAACAAGACATTGATTAAACATTTTCACAAAATTGTGAAGCGATCTTGGGTGTCAATTTGCAGCTTAAACTTGGAAATTTCAGTGTATCTGTGGTGAATTTTGTCAAAAATTCTTACGGAGATTAAAGAACAGAGGAAAAGGAACAATGGGCTCTGCATACCTGCGTTATTAGGCAGACCATACGATACTTGACAATTTAATGCGTCGAGTGCTGTGTGGTCGTTGGCAACTTAAGGATGAGTCGTTGTTATGTTTGATTCCCTACAACACTGAGCTTTGGAACTCCACCTTTTCAATATCACATCACACATAGTTCACACATCCATGTGAAACAGCAAATACATTCACAGTCACACTGGTCGACTTGTGCTAGCAATGGCAACCAGAGAATATACGCTTGACCTGAGTACCACGAGAACGGGCTATCGTTGAAGAGCATGGGCCAGGCAACATCTTGTTAAATTTTCGTACACGCTCTACCTCTAATGTTTTTTCCTAACAAATATGAGCTTTCGCTTTCTGAAGGGCGGATTTTTCACTCCCTCAAACTCCTTAGATTATTTTTCCCCTTTCCTCTGACTTGCCTGTTTCTTGTGGCCTCCTTTATGTTTCACGTAAGTTTTGATCTGGATGAGAACTTCCGTCTGTGACTGCAATTTTCCATTAAAAAAAAGATAATCCTTCCTGCACCTAAGCTCCTCTCCTCTCCACTGTGTAGTGCGAGAGCCCATCTTACATGGCTTTTCCTTAACCTAAGCATACTTGGATAAGCAAAACAGTGAGATCGCCATACCCACGACCTAACACAACAGAGCTCCAGCTAAAAGGAAAATTTCTACTTCTGTTTCGCAAAGAATCATTTCATGTTAAGAACTGGACTGACTCATTCTGTAGTATTTCCAAAGCTTTAGCTCTCATCTGTAATGAATGGCTAGGAGCCAGAGTAAGGGAAACGGAAAACCTCAACGTGGGAACTCCCTCCGATGTCCCATTTAATAATGTCCATCAACAGACAAGTTGATCCCATGCAAACAGCTAATCTAAGTGCAATATCCACATCTCACTAGTTTTCCTGATTACACATAATGGAGTCTTACACTGACCTGGTAAGTATTATCACAAAGCAATCTGACTGGAGTACCCTCCAGCACACGTCTTAGAATGGATCTTAACATACAACAACAATATAGGAATTCAAAGAGCAACGGACCATTGGGTTCTTTTGAGGCTGCTTGTGATAATGGAAGATATCAGAAACTTACAGATTAGTCTGATCAGAGTAGTAAAACATAGATGTTTCAAGGAGAAAAGCTTGAAAACTTCACGGCTACAATTTATTATCACTCGTGGACTTGAAACGAAATGTTTATAAAGTCTAATTTTCTGTATATCTATGGTACGTCTTTTAACCTCTCTAACTGGCAGGTCAATCAATATGTTGACTATCTTGTTAAAGAAAGAGTACTTTGTTTCACTCGAGGTAAAACGTTTGCCCACGAGTGTATATTCATTACTACGAGAGAAGTCAGACGAATCCAGCCTTCAGTAGCTGATTAATTCGAGATTATCAAAAACTTTGGTAATTCTGGGTAACTGTCTCAGATCACCTGTTAATATTCTCTTTTCTAACCTAAATAAACTTAGTCGTCTAGTCGGTTATCGTAGAATCTGTTTCTCAGTCCGGGAATCATCTTGGTTACTCGATACTGTACTCTCTCCATTCCGCCGTTCCTCAAGCAAGGTGACCAAAACTAAACACATTTCTAAAGATGAGGGTGCACCAGTGAATTGCAAAGGGTGAGGATAATTTCCTGAGACTTGAATTCGAAAGCCTTACTTGAGAATCCAAGAGTTTGTTCGCCTCCTTCTGTACACTGCTTACGCACTTAGCCTTAGTTCACCAGAGATTATTGCGCCCAAGTCTTTGTCTTCACTTACCTTTTGTGCTCAACAGAATTCTTGCTGTAGCTTGTCTTCTCGGCTTTACTACTGATATGAGAAAACTTTACAAATATCGATATCAAAGTTCATTTGACAATCAAGTTCCTTATGGCAATTTGAAGCTGCAAACGTTCAATATTCTTTTATGTTGAAGGCACCAGTTACGGACAAAAGTCCACATCAAAGCCGGACCTTAATTGAAATATAGAGAGAATTATGAAACGGAAAAAGAAAAGACACGGGATAGTTTTTTACGAATTTTTGAGAAGGTCAAAGACCTGACTTTTGAAAAGTGCAAGGTCATACTTACTGGGAAAGACATGAGAAGGTAGAGAGTTCCAGAGCTTTGACGTGTAGGGAAAGAAGCAGGTATCAAAACGGCCCACTCTTGAGTTGCCGATGGCCACACAATAATCAAGTGACGCAGCAGCTTGCCGAGTATTGCGTGGTTTAGCTAGTGGTGGGAGCACACAAGCACACAGTTGTAGATTTATTACCCAGCCTATTAACGTCAGTAGATATTGATAACTTATACTTAGGCTGTCATACGTGCGTTTGTACATTCTTGTGTAACTGGCCGGAGTGTTAATGTTTTGAGCTATCTAAAGAAATGCCCTATCACAACCCGTATGTCAAGTGCCTAGTAATGGAATGACAAAGAGTTATATCAAATGTAGCATTCCTTAAATCGGATGATATCTCTTCCCTTCAATTACATCACCTCTCGTTCTTTCTTATTCGCTTCTAAAACAATATCTATCTTTACAAAAAAAAAATTAGTTTTAATAACCTATCACATCTACCGCCTTACCACTTTTCGGCTTTCTCTATTCTTTTGTAAACTTTCTTTTGTGTTTTCTTCTCTTGTTATAAAGCTGCATCATCGACGGTTCTAATTCCCTCCTCACTAAGTTGCTCTTTTCAGTTTCCATGTGAATAACGCTTTCTTTCATTCTTCTCTCTGCCTCACGTCCTTGGAGTGTGACTGACTTTTTTCAGTATACGATAAACAACATTTTACGTATCTTATTGCATCATAAGTTTTCTATCAAAATGATAATCTCGTTCACACCAAATTTTCATTCCTTCTTCTTTTATGCATTAGTTTTATATATGATGTGCTTCTTACAATCTTGTCCTGCAGTCCACCTTTCCACATGTCAAAGGTGTTGGGTCCAGCATAGCAATCAGTCCTACCGTCTATCACACTCGTTTTTACTCTGGTGTTCAAAATGTTCTTTCAATTCACACTTTTTAGTAATAAGGTCCCAGAGAGTCAATTCATCTTGAAAATCTGTACCGGGCCTTTAGAGTTTTTCATGTAAATTGTACCGGAAAAAGTGCTCATAATACACAAATCACTTCGTTTTAGTATGCCGCCACTTGTGGTTCATTTGCTTATCCTGTGAGGGGTTACAAAGGGTCTTCGCCGGACCCTGGTAGGTATGTAACATTCATTGTTACAAAGCTGGTTTATGACAGTGCCTTCATATCTTTTCATTTTGTATGGCAGACCCACATACTTGAGGCGAAAAGTGGATACCATCTCTAGAAGGATTCATATTCTCCGCCCAAGTACTGTACAGTTCTTTTAACTAACATTTCCGGAGAAGCAAATGCACAATTAGCGTCTGTTGCCTACCATTATACTTGTTATGACACGGTGAAATCACTGTAATCAGTGTTTCAACCATGGACCTTAATGAGATCGCACATGATGTTATCTAACTAGATTTTCAAGAAACATTTGATAAGGTTCCGCATCAGTGATTACCAGCAAAAGTTAAGTCACGTGATAATGACGGGATTTTGCTTCGGTGGACAGAAAATTGGTTGACTGGTCGCAAGCAAAGAGCTGTTATCAATGGTCAAGCCTCAGAATGGTGTGCTGCAGGAATAAGTCTTGGGACCGGTTCTCTCTCTCATATATTCTAATGGTACTGATCATGGACTGTATTGTAGAATATGAACATTCGCAGACGACACTAAGCTGAAAAACATATCTGCAAATGAGCTTGGACGTTGACACCTTCAAACTGACATGGACAAGCTGATGGACTGGGCTCATAGGTGGCAAATGAACTTTACTGCTGAAAATTGCCAAGTTTTGATTATCGGTAGTAAAAGCGAAAAGGTGAGCTACAGTATGAATTCAGTTGAACTACAAAAGACAAATTAGGAAAGGACTTGGGCGTAATAATCTAAAGCCAAGAGATCAGTGCACTGAAGCACTGGAAAGAACGAATGGAATTCCTGGAGTCATAGTTAGGGTTTTCGAGTTATGTTAAGAGAAATCTTTCTTACCCTTTACAGTTCACTGGTGTGACCTCATCTTGAGTATTGTGTTCACTTTGCGTCGCTCTACTTGAAACAAAAAAAAAAAATCGACAGAATGGAGAAAGTATTGCATCGACCTTCCAAGATGATTTCCGGACTGAGAAACAAATCTTATGAAAGCCGACTAAGCCACTTCAATTTATTTAGCTTAGAAAAGAGAAGATTAAGAGGTGTTCTAGTACAGGTATTCGGAATGATCAAGAACTGATAATCTTAATCAAACAAGTTCCTTAAGACTAGATTTGATTGTTTCATTCGTAGTAATGAATGCGAACTTGTGGGCAACGTTTTACCTCGAATGAGGCAAAGTACTTTTTCTCAACAGGATTGTTAACATACGGAATGATAAACCAATTCGAGTTGTTGAAAGCAGAAGGGACTTGATAAATATTTCTCTCCAAGTCAACGAATAACTTATTTGTTCCTCTTTCGTCTGACTAACAGACTGGAATGGAAGTTTGCCAGTGTAACACCAATGATCAAAGAAGGTGTTTAGCCAGTCTGGAAATTTTTGTCCAAGTAACTTAAAGTCTGTAGTTGGAAAACATGAAAATCTTCATTCGGAACAAAATTATAAACCATTTGGACCATCATTTACTAAATGACTCCCGGTATGGCTATCGACGAAATTGCTCATATCTGACAAATTTGCTTGATTTTTTTTATGATATAAACCTCATGTATGATATGGGTACAGCAGGTGATGCCATCAGTTTTAGAATTTCAAAAAGCATTTGACAAAGTTACGTGTCATAGGCACCTAACGAAAGCTAAGTACTTCGTTGGTTAAGAAATTGGCTCATTGGTTGTAAATAAAGATTAATGATTAATGGCCAAGTCTCAAAATGGTTAGACGTAACAAGTGGTTTGCCATAGGGATCAGTTTCTCTTTCTCGTATATATAAATGATGTTAATAATGGGCTGCATTTTCAGATATCGAAATGCGAAGACTAAGCTAAGCCGAGAAATAAATCTACCGCTGAAACTGAACGTCTGCAGCTTCATACTGACAGAGACAGACTGATGGACTGTGCTCCTAGGCGGTACATAGGTTCCACCTATAAAGCCAGTTAACGACCCAATTCAAGCGGTTGGCTCACTCCGTGAATCTTGGCATTTGTGCTATAGTTGAGACACACTTCAAGTCATCCTGATGACTATATGAATTTTAAAACCGAAAAGTACAAAGTCTTATATGTCGGGAGTAAAAAGAAGGAGGCAAGATACTGTACGAATTCTGTTGAGCTACAAACAATAAATGAGAATAAAGTTTGGATGATCTCAGATGGCCTAAAGCTAAGTAAGCACTGTGCAGAAGCACAAACAGAGGCTACGGCTTTCGAATTTATCCCTAGTCTAAAGAAATCATCTTCAGTCTTTCTAACTCACAAGTGAGTCTCTATCTTGAACAGTGAGTTCAGTTTTGGTCACCCTACGTGCTTGAGAAATAAATCCAGTGAAAGCCGACTAAACGACTCAGATCTATTTAGGTTAGCAAGGAGAAGGTTAAGATGTGATTTAATGCAGGTATTCAAAATCATCGAAGGTTTTGATAATCTCGACCTAAGCAGCTTCTTAAGGCAAGATTCATCTGAATTTGGCTCGTAGTAATGGGTACAGACTCATGGGCAAACTTTTAACCACAAATAATGTTCACGGCTGACATTAGTTCCATCTCCTTAGCTGCATGAAAAGGTTGCAGGTTATCCTCTCTGAAACATCCGTATGACTACTCGTACTACACAAATATGTGAATTTCTGATATCTCTCACTATCACAAAAGTCTTCGTAAAGGACGAAGCGTTTCGTTGCTATTTGTTTTCTTTTGCATTCCTTTATACAAGAAACTTAAGCGTCCCTGCATAGAGTTAAAGTGTGCCTGTATAAGAAGTTAAAGTGACCATTTATAAGAAAGTTAGAATGCCCCCGTATAAGAAATAATAATTTATTGATTTACCCATTAATCTGTTAAATAGCTTATTTAATCAAGCATCTGTTAATTCATTTACTCATCCCTACTCCAGCCATTGTTATTGTAGAAAACAGAAAAAGTTTTATCTTCCATATCTTTAGCATAAATCCTTGCAATACAGACATACAAATGAAGAGCCTTCCGTATCATATATTTTCGGGTATGTGTTTCCCTTACGTGGCTGCCAACCCAGCAAATCTCTTCTCTGGATATATCAGGAAACAAAGTGTGTCAGGGAGAAATGCCCGGGTTGCTTTTGTCATGATGAGATATTCCACACACCATACCGATAGTTATAACTAGGCCTCCGTCTCAGATGAAATGGAATGAAATTTCCACATTATTCTTAAGACTGTCTTAAGCGTACGACAATCTCTAAGTAGTCTTGATGGCTGGTTCTTTAATATCGAGATCATTCAGTTTAATAGCTTCAAGAAGATCTTGGGGCTACACGTATATATTAACTTCTGGAAATGGAAATGGAGCAGAAATGCCTATAAAGAATCATTCTCCTCGCTACGTACTTCATCTTATCCTTATCTTAAACGACTTTTATGTGTAGCATAAGATCCCTCAGCATGAACTCTTGCAGAGTTTACTGTCATGTGTCATTCTGTTGTTCAAGATGTGTGTCACACCTCATGCACTGTCATTCCCCCCTTTTTTCTAATTCAGAAGCGAATAAATCCACCACGAGTGAACATTAATGCCTGTCTATATCACTTGTATAATATCTGGCCTTCCTCTCCTGGGCTGTCTCGGTGGCTGAACAGGAACTGGACGAGACCGAGGTAATGGCTAAACCTAATGTGTTCTGCCATTTTGCTCGGGGAGTTGGTGAGCCACGCTACCTGCCCATCAAGTCCTGGAGTGACCTCAGCACGACCCTGCAGGAGGCCCTCAACACTTACAACGAGCTGAACGCTGCTATGAATCTTGTTCTCTTCGAGGATGCTATGGCACATGTCTGTAGGTAAGATCAGAGTATCGACCACTGACTACGAAGACTCCACGGCACCTCTAGGTAAGACCAGGGTATCGACTAGCTCTTACTTTCATAATCTATGTCAGTGAAACAGGATTTTACTTAATCATAGAAATGAGAATATGATAAGCTACTTGATTATATACTAAGTGCACGTTGAATTTAGAGCAAAGGAGATGACCCTCTTATTTTAAAGACAGAGAAGGTTACAGAGTTTCCCATTGCGTTGACTGAAGAGTGGCTGAAGGTGGAATTGTCACTGACTGACTGTTGGTGAATATACGAGTCTTGTTTTGGTAGGGCGTGTTATTATATGCCAACTACAACTGGGCCAAACGGAGCAGCAAGGCCACTTCTTCAAAAACAAAAAGTCTTATTCTTGAGATATGCAGACTTGACTTGTGACCATAGTACTACCTTTCGGACGAGGGTCCCTCCCCCACTACCATTGCAAGAGTCCGCTAGGTCAGGTTGACTAATAGTCGAGTATTTAGTCTAATGTATTACAAAATGAAAACAATGTGTATGCGTATTAACAACGTAATTCCTTTGTTGTGTGTGACCAGGATTAATCGCATCTTGGAATGCCCCCGTGGCAATGCCCTGTTGGTAGGCGTGGGTGGCTCCGGCAAGCAATCCTTGGCGCGTCTTGCTGCGTTCATCGCCGGCCTGGAAGTGTTCCAGATCACGCTCACCAAGGACTACGGCCTCCAGGAACTCAGAGTCAGTTAGATCTTCTTAGCGCATACGTAATAATAATAATAATAATAATAATAATAATAATAATAATAATAATAATAATGATAATACTATTCATGATGATAATAATGAAAATAATAATAATGATAATGATGGTAATGGTAATAATAATGATAATGATAATGATAATAATAATATTAATAATAATGGTAATGATAATAATAATAATAA
>JAYMFT010167639.1:0-12298 GCA_038088735.1 Panulirus argus | reverse complement strand
AGCAAGGTATGATTAGGTGTGTGGTGCTTGTAAGAAGATGGTAGGACTAGCCCGGTAGTCCCGTTTTGATGAGACAGAAAGGAAGACCAGAGTGTGAGATGGTTCCGGGCACCAACTTAACTCTCCTCAGTCAGGACGGTAGCACCACCCTGGGAGGCTGTTGTCAACAACCTATTATCTAATAGACAACCTACTACCTATTATGGCGTGTGTTGACCATAGTGACACCATCTGAGGTGGCTACTGTTATGGCTACTGTTGGCAATAGTGACACTATCTCAGGTGGTTACTGTTATGGCTTTTGTTGCCCATACTGACAACATCTGAAGTGGCTACGTTTATAGCCAATGTGGCCATAGTTACACCATCTGAGGTGGTAACTTTGGCCATATTATCACAATCTAAGGTGGTTGCTTTTATAGATTTTGTTAGCCACATTGGTATTATATGAGGGTGATAATGTTATGGCTATATTTGGCCATAGTTACACCATCTGAGGTGACTACTATCACGGCTACTGTTGGCCATAGTGACAACATCTGAGGTGGCTACTCTTATGGCTACTGTTGGCTATAGTGACACCATCTGAGGTGGATACTATTTTGGCTACTGTTGGCTATAGTGATACCATCTGAGGTGGATACTGTTATGGCTACTGTTGGCTATAGTGACACCATCTGAAGTGGATACTGTTATGGCTACTGTTGGTCACAGTGACACCATCTTAGGTGGCTACTGTCAAGGCTACTGTTGGTCATAGTGACACCATCTGAGGTGAATACTGTTATGGCTAGTATTGGCTATAGTGACACCATCTGAGGTGGATACTGTTATGGCTACTGTTGGCTATAGTGACACCATCTAGGGTGGATATTGGTATGGCTACTGTTGGCTATAGTGTTACCATCTGAGGTGGATACTGTTATGGCTAATGTTGGCTATAGTGACACCATCTGAGGTGGAAACTGTTATGGCTGCTGTTGGCTATAGTGGCACCATCTGAGGTGGATACTGTTATGGCTGCTGTTGACTATAGTGACACCATCTGAGGTGGATATTGTTATGGCTGCTGTTGGCCATAGTGACACCGAGGTGGATACTGTTATGGCTGCTGTTGGCTATAGTGACACCATCTGAGGTGGATACTGTTATGGCTACTGTTGGCTATAGTGACACCATCTGATTTGGATACTGTTATAGCTAGTGTCGGCTATAGTGACACCATCTGAGGTGAATACTGTTATGGCTACTGCTGGCTATAGTGACACCATCTGAGGTGGATACTGTTATGGCTACTGCTGGCTATAGTGACACCATCTGAGTAGGATACTGTTATGGCTGCTGTTGGCTATAGTGACACCATCTGAGGTGGATACTGTTGTAGCTCCTGTTGGCTATAGTGACACCATCTGAGGTGGATACTGTTATGGCTGCTGTTGTCTATAGTGACACATATGAGGTGGATACTGTTATGGCTACTGTTGGTTCTAGTGACACCATCTGAGGTGGATACTGTTGTAGCTCCTGTTGGCTATAGTGACACCATCTGAAGAGGATACTGTTATGGCTACTGTTGGCTATAGTGACACCATCTGAGGTGGATACTGTTATGGCTGCTGTTGGCTATAGTGACACATATGAAGTGGATACCGTTATGGCTACTGTTGGCTATAGTAACACCATCTGAGGTGGATACTGTTATGGCTGCTGTTGGCTATAGTGACACATATGAGGTAGATACTGTCATGGCTACTGTTGGCTATAGTGACACCATCTGAGGTGGATACTGTTTTAGCTACTGTTGGCTATAGTGATACCATCTGAAGTGGATACTGTTATGGTTACTGTTGGCTATAGTGACACCATCTGTGGTGGATACTGTTATGGCTGCTGTTGGCTATAGTGACACCATCTGAGGTGGATACTGTTATGACTGCTGTTGGCTATAGTGACACCATCTGAGGTGGATACTGTTATAGCTACTGTTGGATATAGTGACACCATCTGAGGTGGATACTGTTATGGCTGCTGTTGGCTATAGTGACACCAACTGAGGTGGATATTGTTATGGCTACTGTTGGCTATAGTGACAACATCTGAGGTGGCTTCTGTTAACAATTCGTGACGTAATCGTTCATCTCAGATATAAGAATGTAATTGCTGTACATGGGCGGGCTTGACATCTCGCAAAGTTGCATCTTTTCAAGAAATAGAATCAGAATCAATTGATGTCTCGCCCGCTGTTCCTCGGAACGCCCTCTACCAACGTGGCAGTGAACCTGCCCTCTCTTGGGCGTCTGTACCGTCTCCTCAACCAAATGGCTCGCGCAGCTGGTGGTGCTGTACCCCCGGCCGTGGGGTACGAGCAGCTGTGGGGCCGAACCTAGCATGTTACTCCGCTGTAGCCGGGCTGGATGGGAGGGCAGGTGAGCGCCATCTAGCGTGCGAACCATCCATACCTGGAGACACGCCGGGAACCATCCATACCTGGAGACACGCCGGGAACCATCCATACCTGAAGACAGGCCGGGAACCATCCATATCTGGAGACACACCGAGAACCATCCATACCTGGAGACACGCCGGGAACCATCCATACATGAAGACACGCCGGGAACCATCCATACCTGGAAACACACCGGGAACTATACATACCTGGAGACTCGCCGGGAACCATCAATACCTTGAGACACACCGGGAACCATCCATTCCTGGAGACAAGGCCGGGAACCATCCATACCTGGAGACTGCTGGAAACCATCCGTACCTGAAAACACACCGGGAACCATCCATACCTGGAGACATGTCGGGAACCATCCATACCTGGAGACAAGCCGGGAACCATCCATACCTTGAGACAAGCCGGGAACCATCCATACCTGGAGACACGCCGGGAACAATCCATATCTAGAGCCTCAACAGGAACCATCCATACCTGAAGACTCCCCGGGAACCATCCGTACCTGGAAACACACCGGGAACCATCCATATCTTAAGACTCGCCGGAACCATAAATACATTGAGACGCGCCGGGAACCATCCATACCTTGAGACACACCGGGAACCACCCATACCTTGAGACAAGCCGGGAACCATCCATACCTGGAGACAAGCCGGGAACAATCCACATCTAGAGCCTCAACAGGAACCATCCATACCTGAGGACTCCCTGGGAACCATCCGTACCTGGAAACACACCGGGAACCATCTATACCTTAATACACGCCGGGAACCATCCATACCTTGAAACACGACGGGAACCATCCATACATTGAGACACGCCGGGAACCATCCATACCTTGAGACATGCCGGGAACCATCCATACCTGGAGACATGCCGAGAACCATCAATACCTGGAGAAAAGGCCAGGAACCATCCATACCTGGAGACTCCAGGGAACCGTCCCTACCTGAAAACACACCGAAACCATCCATACCCGGAGACACGCCGGGAACCATCCATACTTTGAGACACGCCAGTAACCATCCATACCTTGAGACACGCCAGGAACCATCCATACTTTGAGACACGCCGGGAACCACCCATACCTTGAGACACGCCAGGAACCATCCATACTTTGAGACACGCCGGGAACCATCCATACCTTGAGACAAGTCGGGAACCATCCATACCCGGAGACACGCCAGGAACCACCCATACCTTAAGACAAGCCGGGAACCATCCATAACTGGAGACACGCCGTGAACCGTCCATACCCGGAGACACGCCGGGAGCCATCCGTACCTGGAGACACGCCGGGAACCACCCTTACCTTGAGACAAGCCGGGAGCCATCCATACCTGGAGACACACCGGGGATCATCCATACCTGGAGACACACCGGAAACCATATATACATTGAAACACGCCGGGAACCATCCATACCTTGAGACAAGCCGGAACCATCTATACCTTGAGACATGCCGGGAACCATCCATACCTTAAGACACGCCGGGAACCATCCATACCTGGAGACACGCCGGGATTCATCCAGACCTGGAGACAAGGCCGGGAACCATCCATACCTGGTGACTCCCGGGAACCATCTGTACCTGAAAACACACCGGGAACCATCAATTCCTGGAGACACGTCGGGAACCACCCATACCCGGAGACACGCCGGGAACCATCCACACCCGGAGACACGCCGGGAACCATCCATACCTTGAGACAAGCCGGGAACCATCCATACCCTAAGACACGCCGGGTACCATCCATACTTTGAGACACACCAGAAACCATCCAGAGTGATAACTTTCAAATGCGGATACAGGAAGTGCGTTTCGAACTACTTCCCCGCTGGAAACAATAATTATATACGAAATCGTTAAATTTTTCGAAGAAATTTTTATCCGTTTCTGACCATCAATATGATTTCCGGAGTAAAAGATCATGTTTAATGAATCTAAGTACATTTCTTATATATATATATATATGACAAATGAGTCTAGAAAAAAAAAGCTCTTTTGTATATTTGAAATTTCGGAAAGCCTCAGATAGCGCACCGCCTACGAGACCTGCTGAAAAATGTTTGAGGTGACGGTACAGGAGATCGAAGCTTCGCGTGGATAGCGGATTGGAATTCTCACCGGCAGCAGAGATCGGCACTGAATACGAAAACATGTGACTGGCTTCATGTGTTTTATGAGTTCTGTTAGGCTCAGTCTCAGGTCCCATACTTTCCACCATGTACGTAAGCGACCTTAGAGACAGGACTCTCCAACGGAAATTCCAAATTTGCCGACGACATAAGACTGGGAAAGATTGCCAGAAGATTCAGAGGGCTTCGGGTTAGCTAGTGGAGTGAACAGAGAACATGGCAGGTGGATTTCATTATAGATAAATGTAAAGTTATGTACCTTGATGCCAAAGTTGAAAAATCACGAACATGAAATGCTTGTTAAACTCTACGAAAACTTTAAGAGAAGAACGTTAATGTGATTATCATTAAACAAAGCCTAGTCGTCTGCTATGAAAGCAATAGGATGTTAGGTTTTGTAGCTAGAAATGTTAAACATCATTCAGTTCTGGACAACAAATTTGATCAAACATAAAGTGAAACTTGAGCAAGTCCAAAGAAGAGACGCCAAACCGATCCCTTCACCCAGAAATAAGCCATATAGGGAAAGACTCAAACGCTTATGATTATTCTCAACAGAAAAGCGCACACTCAGGCGAGAACTGACTGAAGCATTCTGAATATTAAATCATTTCGATAATGTCATACAAAAATATCTTCATCTTAGAATCAATAAAAAGAAAAAAATAAGGTTGGAGGATAAATAGCAATGTGGACGATGGTGGAGCAATGGAGTACTGGCTGAGGCTCATCAGGTAACGGCCCACACAGCTCTGTCGGGGGTATTGTCTGGGGCTCATCAGGGTCCGGTACAATGACGACCCATACAGTTCTGTCGGGAATACTGGCTCGAGCTCACCAGGGTCTGATACAGTGACGGCCCACACAGCTATGTCGGGGGTATTGGCTAGGGTTCATTAGGTTCTGGTACAGTGACGGCCCACACAGCTCCGTCGGGAGTACTGGCCCACACAGCTCTGTCGGGGGTATTGGCTGGGGCTCTTTAGGTTCTGGTTTAGTGACGTCCCACACAGCTCTGTCGTGCGTACTGGGTGAGGCTCATCAGGTTCTGGTACTTCCCCGGTGACTCCCCACAATCTTCCCTTTCCGCCGATCCGTCCCATCTGCCCCTCTCAACACTCTCACTCGTAAGCTGAAGTTGACTGCTCCTCCTCTTCCTCTATATTCTATCGCCGTCTTTAACGACATATGATGGAAGCGAAGCTTCCTCTAAACATACACTCCAGGCAGCCGCGCTCAGTTGCTGGGAAGTCGCATGCGTATTGCATCGGCAGGAGAGATGGGAGGTAGTAGACGTGAGCCTCGGTTTTAACAGTGGGTCTGTTTAGCGCATCTTGCCGGGTGACGTGGGTGTAGCGGGGATGAGGTACACGGCTGCAAAGCGTGTCCTCACGCGCAGTATTTGCTCCAGGTTTACAATGCCATGAACACTGACTCTCCGGACAACTGGCACTTTGAAAACGGCCTTTCCAAACATTTCAGTGCATTTTCGGCCTTTCCATTTCATTGCGGATATCGAGGACTGGAGGTAATGTTGAGATCTCAAACGACCGTTTCGGATGGGAAGGCTTGCAACTCGGTCGTGTTGAACTGTGGACCATCGCCAGCACTCGGGTGTTGGGAATATGTCCTGAATTTTCTTAATCACATCTCTTGATGTGAGGCTAATTATTTGCGCTGCTTCTGTATAATTGCTGCTGTAATTTAGATCTTTGTCTTTTTTTCAGAATCCATCCGCATGGCAGCTGTCAAATGATGGCTAATCTTTTCCTAATGCACACTTTCCTATTAAATTTCCGCGTCAATATCTTTCCACTATACTACATGATATCATTTTCTCCCATATTTTCTCTGCCGGCAGTTGAGCCGGAGGGAGAAGTGGGTGACCAGTTGCCATCTGTTTTGTTTTCTTATTTCTAACACGTTTAGATAATCTTTTTAACGGATAACTTCGTTTTGACTCTTATGTCTACTGTTGTCTGTCACTAATCTCAACCCTGAAGAATCGCGTGCTACTCCTATAGGTAAAGTAATTCAATTTCTTGTCATTATATCTTTATTATGTAACACCTTTTTTCGTCTTTTCTATTCAGTCTAATAACATCGTTAGTTTGAGCAGTGTGTTCATCTAACCAACCACTTAATCAACGTCTGTCAAAGACGTAAACACTTGTAATGGTGTGTTGACCAGCGGGAGTGACGTGTGGAATGTGCGGCGCTCGGAAGGCTAGTGGGCAATGGCGCAGTTGCATCGCTGGACCAAAAAGCAGGTTGATAATTCTAATCCACCACACACCCTAATTAAGATGATGATGGATAATTGTTGATATATACACAGATGTATGAGGCGCAGTTCCTGTAGTAGATAGTACAATTAAGCGACTGAGATAAGAGGCAGTCAAATTTTGGAGGTTTAAATGAAGTATTGATAGCTAATAGAACACGCGGGAAATGGGAAAGATCGAAGTACGAAAAATTTGTTGATTAATCGGGGTTTTGATAGAATTTACATTTTGATTTCACCGTATGTAGCACATGAAAATGATTACTTATTTTCAGTATGCAATACAGTGGCATTCATGTGATCCCCATTATAATACATTCAAAAGTAGAGATAAACAATAAGAGGCCACAAAGATACAGTTAAGCTAGATAAAAAAATTATTTCATAAAGACCGAAAAGTTATATTAAAGAGCTAACCACAGTTACTAGCCCAGTGTAGGAGAATGGGAAATTAGTTACACTAACCACAGTTACTAGCCCAGTGTAGGAGAATGGGAAATTAGTTACACATTTAGACCACTGCGCACAAAGCCTATTTTGGTCTTTGATTAACACCGTAATAAGCTTCCCCAAGAGAGACTCGTAAGTAGGTGAATTCATATATATATATATATATATATATATATATATATATATATATATATATATATATATATATATATATTGTTTGTAGGGTAGCGTGCGCCGTGGGAATATTTTGAAGGCAGCAGATGGTGGCGCGTGCTCTGGCAAACGCAAACATCCAGACGCCAGACTTAGCGATTCTCATATTTGATATTTCCGGTATCTTAGTAATCTTCTGTCTTGTGATTAATTTACATTTATGTACCATAGTTATCTCTCTTTTAGTAGTCGACTTCAAAAGGCTATTACAATAAAACCAATAAACGGAAAATCGCGAATTAACGTGGGATTGATGACACGGACTCGAATACGCACAACAGTGGACAGTTGGAATCCTAAATCTATACATTTCATTTTGGTTCATACATTTTACGCCAAACTTACCTTAATATATAACAGGACTAATGTTTTAGTAGGTGAGTCTTTGTATGGAAGATAAAGGTCCATGACGACTTCCTGAGGCATATGGGAATTTATTGCTCCACATGAATTGAAAATAATTCATAATTCAATCAGACTATGTTCGGATGTCGTGTTTTTAATCATATGCATATTACTTACTCATAATAAACAACAATAATACAAAACACATAAAAATATAAATAACAAGTATGGATGGTTTTGTGGCAGTGGTTGGCCGAATATTTGAAAATAAATATAAAAATAAGTTTTGATAAAATCAATTTGTTGCAAGATATTAGAATCGGACAATCTGTAAACAATGGTTGGGTTGATCATGGAGTATTGCGAGGTGGAGAGTTGCAAGTCTTTGTTACGCATAATTACCATCTTCATACACGATATCCCCATGATTCCCTGTTCCTCATTTGCATCTACTTGACAAGGGGATAGGGGTGTGGGCAAGCCTGCAATACGAAAATAAAATTCCGGAAATTGTGGATGTTATTCCGTCATGCCTCCAAAAGGTGTCAGCAAAGCAGTGAATAAGAAGTGTCCAGAGTGTAAGAAACAGGTGAGACTTGGGGTTTAAGAGCCATTATAGCTTGTTGCCAGCTCGTTTGCGGATTGCAGAACGTTCGGGGCTGATATGTTGGTGTCATTTTCTGAATTGGTTCGTGGTTGGGCGTGTGGCGCTAGTTTTGGCGCCTTCTTTTCGTGAGTGCGTCGGCCACTTCCTTGGTCATTGTCTTGTGGACGCCACTGGTGCTGGACCCGCCAGTACCCTCGGAATAGTAGGCTCCACACAGGCAAGTAAACCCAAAATACACTGCTAAATAATATATATATTAATGATATTTATAATGCTGTTGAAAAGGTTGGCTTTGACATTGTTGCCATGTATGATTTGTCTCGGTTGGGTCGAAAATAGATGAGAAGTGTCGATAGTGTGGCTTACCATGCGATGCCTGCTAGTGCTGTGGTAGTACTTCACATGTGATTGCATAAGTAGTATGTGGCTGCCTATGTGATACCTGTCGCTGCGGTGGTATATCATGTGACACTAGTATGTGGCTGCCTATGTGATAACTTGCTATTGTAGTAGAACCTCATGCGATACATTGATAAGTATGTGATGTCAGCGACTACCGTGTTAGTAATTTCATGTGATACCGCTAGTAGGTAGCTGCCCATATGATACCTGCTACTATTGCAGGGGTCCTTCATCTGATGCATAACTGGATAGCATGTGACAGCCCAAGTAATGCTTGCTACTGTTGCGGTAGTACTTCATGTGGCACATAGTGGTATGTGGCTACCCATGTGATACCTGCTGTAGCTGCTGCAGTAGCATTTCATGTGATAAGTAGATAGTATGTCCGTTTGATGCCTGCTGCAGCTGTATTTCATGGTACAGCTTGTATGTGACTATGTGATGCCTACTTCTGGTGCAGTATTTGATATGATACATAGCTAATTAGTATGTGACTTGCCATGTGATGCCTGTTAATGCTGTCTTGTACTTAATGTGACACAGCTAGTATATAGCTGATTATGTGATTTCTGCTACTGTTTAGGTTTTATTTCATGTGACACAGCTTGTATACAGCTGCACATGTGATGCCTTACTGAAGTGTCTGGTATCCAGCATCACATGAGTAGCCACATACTTTCTATGAGTGCAAGATGCATTACTGCAGCATTAACAGGTATCACATGGGTAACCACATTTATTTTGCCAAAATACCCTCAAATTCATGCATAATGGCGGTGTCATAGGAAGTACGACTTCAGACTTGGCAAACATCACAGTCTCTTTGGCCCTTGGCATCAGCTTGTACCCAAACATTAAGGGAAACCAGTGAACCTAATCTAACTAAACTTTACCTTATTATACAAACTTTACCTGAGTATATTATACCTTACCTAATTAAACCTAACCAGACCAAATCTTACCTAATTAGATCAAACCAAACTTTAGCTAACTTAACCTAAAAAGAGGAAACCTAGCTTAACCAGATTTGGCCCTTCCAAACTAACCAAACCTGACCAAAGGTGCAAGATGAACTGTCAGTTGGGGTTGAAGTATCAGTAGGGGTCAAAGATTTGGCCCACTGTGATGCCTGCTACTGCTGCAGTAGTACTTTATGTGACACATAATTAGTATATGCTTTGCTTATATGATACCTTCATTGAAGCAGTAGTACTTCATGTAATATGTATTGGTAGCATATGGCCGTTCATTTGATGAATGGTATGGCAGTTATAGTATTTCATGTGATACACATGCCAGTAATTAGTTTGTTATACATGCTATTGCTGCGGTAGTACTTAGTATGTGGCTGCTCATATAATGCCTACTTCTGCTGTGGTTGTACTTCATGCAATACTTTATAACTGTATGGGTGTCCATGTTATATCTGATATGGCTGTGGTAGTACTTCATATGACATTATAATTAGACCATGTGATGTCTAATTCTGCAGTGATAATGCTTTATGTAACTTATGATTCCTCTGTGGTGACTGCCCATGTGCTGCCATCTTCAGCTGTGGTAGTATTTTATGTTATACATTATAGCTGGTGTGTGGTAATCCAGGTGTTTGACACATGTTAAAATGATAGAGTTCCAATATAAGGGGCATCAAAAAACTAACTACGAAATATTTGTTATTGTTTTGGAATGCAAAGGAATTCACACAGTCCACTGTGTTCTTTTGAGGCTATTTTTTGATGGTGGAAGTGATCAGAAATTTAAGAGGTTACTTTAGTTTGGTAAGACAATGAAACCAAACAGAGGATTTAAGAGTAAATACATGAAACCTTTATGATTATTTATAGGACGAGGCATAAATAATGGTAGTGGTGGATTTGAAGTACAATATTTTGTCAACTCTCTTCTTGAATGTATCTCTGGTGCTTCTTTCATGTACTTTAAATCATTCTATATGTAAACAGACTTGTGAGAACTATAACTCGCTTGAAATGAAATGATTACCATGTGTGAAATCAGATAAACCTAATCTTAGATACCTTCTTATGTTTAGATTATCAAAGCCTTTGATAAATTTGAATACATTTGTCTAATCACTTCTTAACCATCCATATTTTAGTCTTATGGTTTATCACTCAGCCATCTCTCGTATGATTTGTTTTTCAGCATGTGAATCTTCTTGGTTGCTCATCACTTTACGTACTCCATTCTGTCCAAGTCTTTTTGAAGATAAGGTGACCATAACTGAACACAGTGTTCAAGGTGGGGACATGCCAGTCTTGTTTCAGATAGGGTGATCAAAACAATGTTCAAGATGGTGACTCGCCAGTGAATTGTAAGACAAAACCCTGATATATATTATAGCTGTCAGTGTATGCAAAAAAATACCAGAGTAACACAGTGTATGCCTTCCAAATTGCCTAAGTTTTATTCAAATGAGTTGGTAAAACAAAGTTTGATACAGAAAAAAGAATGGAATCATAGCCAGAGACAAAAGTAATTATTTCACCCCAGAGCTCTTGTCAGTTTTTCTTAAGCACTGAAATATACCTTAAATACTAAAATAGAAATGTAGAATACTAGTTCTTAGTGAACTGAAAGACTATTATATTAAAATGATAAGACAACCATGGAAAAAGTGAAATAATGGTAAACCTCAACTTACAGAGGGAGAAATAACAAATTTGAGTTGGGAGGAAGTTCCTGTGATAGTTGTATGCACGATACAGCCAAGCCATATGCCTTCCCTGGTATTGTCATTACCTTCTTGTTTATATATTGTTCTGATGCATCTGCTTTTCATATTAGTACAAACTCCACCTTAATGCCATTTTAAGAGTAGCTACACTTACAAAAACCAGGGTAAAAGACAGATGTAATCCCAGACATTTCTCTTAAGATAATTTTTCATTAACACTGCTGACCAAATAGATAATTGAAGGAATGAAACTGTAGGTGAGAAATTAGGAAATATGGTATAGAAAGTAACATGATTTTAAGGCTGTAAAATACTTAGACATAAGGTTTGATTAGCCCTATAACTTCCCACTAAGTTTATCCCTTTTAAGGCTGTAAAATACTTAGACATAAGGTTTGATTAGCCCTATAACTTCCCACTAAGTTTATCCCTTCCATCCCTCAAAATTATTGGTTTTGAAGTTAAGGAATGTATTTAACCATACAATTTCCAAGATATCCAAATTATGATGAAAAATATCACTTCAGAAGTGTATTTCATCCTTTATTCTCAATGTGATAATGTATAGAAGTTTTGAAGTTGTTTCATCACAGTGCACTAAAATGTGCAAGAGTAATCCTTAAGTGTCAAGTGAGTTGCCACTGTGCATGTTTTTTTTTTTTTTTTTTTTTTTTTTTTTTTTTTTTTTTTTTTTTTTTG
>JAYMFT010167628.1:0-12298 GCA_038088735.1 Panulirus argus | reverse complement strand
AATGTAAAGGTAAGAGAGATGTGTGGTAGTAAGAAGAATGAGATTGAGAGAGCAGAAGAGGGTGTGTTGAAATGGTACGTGGTACCAGAGAGAGAGAGAGAGAGAGAGAGAGAGAGAGAGAGAGAGAGAAGATAATACAGAACAGTATGCAGGAACGAAACACAAAACTTAGAACAACACAATGAAACACATGCCACGAACACTCAACGCGAACAGAAATGCCTAAGAAACAAAACTCAGTGTTGCACAAACCGCTCTATACCACAAATCCCTGTCAGCCGCAACACATATTCAAACACAACACAAACAGAAAAATATTTCAAGAAACAAATCCCACAGAAAAATCTCCAGACCTCTTCTTGACAACACTGTAAGATTCCTTTACAGAAACACAACTTAAACAAGTGATAGCCGAGCTGTGGAGCGTGGAGCAGCAAGCCAGTGTTGTCATCAGTATAGGGGTCGTGAACCCTCGCAATAAAAGCCTGTGTGTTGTCACCTTGACCAATACAAGGTCGCTATACCTTGTGTCACAAACGAATGCTGTCAACTTAACCAATACATCGTTGTTATACCTGCACCACAAACCAATGTTGTCATCTTAAGCAATACGCGGCCGTTACACCTTGTAACACAAGCCAAGGTTGCCACCCTAAGCAACACATGTGTCTTGCTCTTCGTAAAAGCCAATCCACATGGCTCAGGATCTGGTCAGGATCTCACAAGACTTTCATTCTCATCTCGACGCACTATCCCGAGCTTGCTATAACATGGCACTATTACTGCACAAATAGTTTTCCAGGCACTAACTGACCCCACGCAGCCTGAGTCCTTGGCAGGGTGGGTGACCTGACCTGCAGTTATCTGTGGTAAACATCACCTGACTTGACGACATCCCCTCTGGCAGGATGGTTGACCTAAACCACTGACCGTAATGGGTCATCTGGTTGTTCTTGGTTTGTTAAACCTTGGCACTCCGGCAGACACAACCACGTACACCTGTCGTCCACCACGTACCACTAAAACCCACCACGTACCACTAACACCCACCACGTACCACTAACACCCACCACGTACCACTAAAGCGCACCACGTACCACTAACACACACCACGTACCACTAACGTCCACCACGTACCACTAAAGCCCACCACATACCACTAACACCAACCACGTACCACTAACACCCACCACGTACCATAAACGCCCACTCAGTACCACTAACACCCATCACGTGCCACTAACACCAACCACGTACCACTAACACCCACCACGTATCACTAACACCCACCACGTACCACTAAAACCCACCACATACCACTAACACCCACCACGTACCACTAACACCCGCCACGGACCATTAACACCCACCACGTACCACTAACACCCACCACGTACCACTTAAACCCACCACGTACCACTAAAACCCACCACGTACGACTAACACCCACCACGTACCATCAGCACCCACCAAGTACCACAAGCACGCATCACGTACTACAAGCACCCACCACGTACCACCAACACCCACCACTTATACCACCTGCACCCACCACGTACCACAAGCATCCATCACGTACCACCTGCACCCACCACGTACCACAAGCACCCACCACGTACCACCAGCACCCATCACGTACCACAAACACCCTCCACGTACCACACAAAACCCAGACCATCCGTCCATGACGACTCACCTAAGCCCCACACGGGACAAAATGCTGCAGTCTCTCCGCAGGTTAAATATAAGCTGCACCCATTGCCACCTCTTCTCCCCTTACTCACATTACTCTCCTCTCCTGATGGTTTAACCACACGAATCTTCTCCTTAGGAACGAACCGAGTAAGTACAACAACTACTTGAGATAACAAGGAAAATAACGCAAAAAAACAAAAACAAATCATCCCGCCCGCGACAGAGAACACGGGTATTTGAAGGGTTAAGAGAAGGGGACCCGTGGGAAAAGCGGTGCGTTTCATTGCCGGTAAGGTCGAAGGTTAAGCCTGGTGGGCCCAAGCCTCCTGTAAAAGCGAGTGTCATCATGAGCGGCTCTCAGGAGGGAGAGGGAGAGAGGGCGGTGATCACCTCACGTTACCGGACGCGCTCCTCCAACGCCTCCAAAACTCGCCAAATGGAGAAAGTTTCCAACACATGCCTCCAACTCCAACAATAAATTTCCTCTACTTACGTTGCGTTTTTTCTTTTTTTTCAGTACAGCAGTTTCTCTCTCTCTCTCTCTCTCTCTCTCTCTCTCTCTCTCTCTCTCTATCTATCTATCTGTCTGTTTATCTATCTATCTATCTATCTATCTATCTATCTATTTATCTATCTATCTATCTATCTATTTATCTATCTTGACGGTGGCTGGCGATAAAGTACAGCCTTCAGAGGTGACACAGCGTGTACTAACTCGCTTCAACTCGATGCCACGAGCCAGTTCGTAGGAAAGTCTGGCATTTAACCTGACCCTGAGGAGTCAGGTTAAAGTCCAGGCATCGTCGTGCTCAAAGGGTCGGACCGCCGTACGCAGGGAACCAAATTATCTCACCAATAATATCCAGGCGATGTATATACCTGAGACACTCACAGCTCTCCAGCTGGTGATAAGTCCTTAATGAATGGCTTCCAATATCTGAAGAGAGAAGGCAGGTGTGTGTGTGTGTGTATCTCCCACGTGACGGGATGTGGCGGTGGTGACCCAGGCTCTGCCAAGGCGCGCCAGGAGCCAGCCCTCCCCATCACCTGTCCCATGTCAACAAACATGGCCGAACCAACAAAGGCAGGAAGTGACTTAATCTCATTTACCCCAACAATTTCGTTTTTTTTTTTTGCCAAACCGGATTATGACCCGCGACCCGTGATCAAGTACATATGCGGCCCCTGTGATTAATACGGTTCTCCGCCTTAATTACCGTCATTAAACACAATCAGCTGGTAAGAGAAAAGAAAAAGAATATGCATTATCATTTGTCATCGTCAAATATCACCACGATATTCACCAACGAAGCTATCACAGTTATGTCGAATTCCCTGATCATTTTTGCCATTCCATCGGTACCCAATAATCATCTGCTTTGGCATTTGAAGGCAGGAGAACATCCGGCTCTTGCCGCATCGTAATATAACGTCAAAATGTCCGTGATGCATTAAATATGTCTTCAAACCTCACTTAAATAATACTAAGTAAATATCTAACACCAAACAATGGCACTGTTGAGAGAGACGTAAGGAGCCAAGGACTCCATATAGATTGTTGGTGCAATGAGTCGTGAGCGTAGGGTGTGAGAGGACAGTGATTATGGATAGACAGTAGGGATGATGCCAGAACTAGTGAATTAGTGAAGATAGAGGATGGTGAAGTGTCGGCGCGACGACGAGCGTGTTATTACTTAAGGACGTCATTGTGTCAAGCGACACAATGTAGGGCAGAGTGAGAGAAGTACAAGTGCGACAGGGGACGAGCGTCTGGCTCAGGGAGCTGGTGCATGCCACCGAAAGGTCAGGAAGCGTGAGTGCGACAGGACAGGAAGTGTGAGGAAGTGTGAGGGACTCTGAGAGCGCGAGGGTCTTAAGTCCAGGAGAGAGAGAGAGAGAGAGAGAGAGAGAGAGAGACCACGTCTCTCCAGCAGGTCGGGAGGCACCAAGTGAACTGCTACTGTCGCCGTGGCAACTGGACTTCACCTCTCTCTCTCTCTCTCTCTCTCTCTCTCTGGGAGGCATACAGCCGACGCTACGGGATCGTCGGGAGGGTTAGCGACGGCTGCGCAGCGAGCCACCACTTCGGTGACTCAAGCGCCACTCCTTTAGCTCAAAAAGTAGCTGTCATCTCTGTCTGCCTTGCTCACACGTGGGCTTCAGCCTTTTCAGTCCACAGACAAACAATCTCTTTACCTCACACACACACACACATAACACTTGACAACACGCAGTCAACACGACTAACCGTTCTTCGTATTTTCCATCGGTGAGCGCTACGCGCTAGCCCTGCCTCTGGGCAAAATGTTGATGTAAGTACCCGCAAGTGTGCCATGTAAGTGCTCTCTCTGCGATGGAATGGCAAGACAGACAACTACTCTTGACAGAACAGAGAGAAGCAGAGAAACCAAAGGAAAGGGGTTTTAAAAGCAAAACCTTATGCCACACCTTGTCAAATGCTTTGGAGATGTCGAGCGCTGGGACAAAAGTTTCATCAAAATTCATGAGACAGGAGGACCAGAGGCGAGTCACACATGAGAGACCACAAGTAGACCTAGCAATGCGAAATCCTTATTGGTGATCAAGGAGAGGGAGAGTGAGAGTTAAGTAGAGCTTTAGAGCCTGAAGACGGCAAAAGTGAGAGCAACGGGGCGTCAGTCTGAGTGGTCTCCTTTCTTAGGGATAGGCTGCGCCAAGGCATGCTTCCAGAGGGATTGAAAACTTTGTCTTTTTAGACAAACGCGACTTAGGCTAACAAGGATGGGATCTGGCGCAGAGGCACACTGCTTTAGAACGCGAGGAGGTATGCCATCTGGGCTATACGCCTTGTCCACCTGGACATGGGGGAATATCTGAATGACCCTGCACAAGGAGGACAAGGGGAGATGGTATAGGTTCAGCGACAGAAGATGGAGGCGAGGGATTAGAAGCAGAATGACCCAAAGTTGAATTAGAGGAAACCAAGGTGTCAAAAAGAGCGGCTCTATCAGTTGGAGAACTAGCAACAGTTGGGTAGTGTTGTCAATCGTGCTTCCATACCCTGTCTCAGTCCATCATCAAACACAAAAGCATAAGAACGAGGCTAATCTGGTGAACCCTGGAGATGACAGAGAGAGAGAGAGAGACATCCGGACACGTACTACACACAGTTCTAAATGTTAGTCTCCCACGACCCGACAGTAACCGCCTATGCTGTCATAATCCTGCCTCTCCACCTCCTCCCCGCCACGCCAAGCAGCATCCCATACTCAACCCTCTAGTCTCTTTCAAAGGTCCAGTCTGCTTATCCTGCAGCCATCGGATGACTCGAACTCCTTCTCTTCCGACAAGGGCCCCAGGAAACATCAACAACGCCGTTCTCCGTCTTACTTCCCACAGCTACGCCTGTCCGTCTTGCAGCAACCAACCGCCTCCCATCTGCCTCACCAGCAGCAAAGTTACGAGACTCCGGTGTCTCCTTTCCCGCTTGGTTCACGACCTCTCCTCCTGTAGCTGCACCATAAAGACCCAGACGACTACCGCCTCCCCCACAAGACGTCTACCTCATCACAGTGCAAGTGTTTATCTCGAGGAAAAACGGGGAAGGAGACACCACATCAGGAGCTGCTAGGATGACAGCAACACGCCTGGCAAGTTATGGCGTGTGACCTCAAATGACCTCTTAATCGCCAAGGGGAACAGCAGTCGTCTCACAGGTTGGCCGACCTCACCTGCCTCACCCTAGCCACCTTCCTCCTTAAAGACAGCACCTCCGGCTCCTTCAGGTCTTCGCCAGTCAACAAAGCCTCCCCTCGTCGACAGCCAATGAGCGGTCGTATGCCCGTTTCCACTCCCTTCTCTAGCCAGTCCAGAGGCTTTCACAGATCATCAAAATGCCATCTTAATCTCCATCTCCCAAGGACCGCCCTTGTGACCCAAGTCTGGCCGCCTCAAATATCCGGGTGTCATCGAGTGTGACGAGGCTCAGTACATAGACTCGACTGTGTCGTGTAAGGTCAGCAAGTCAAACTGTAGGACTTACGTTAATAATAAAACTATAAACGTTTAAAACATTACTTTGTATCGTTAAACTCTCAAGAATTGTATTCGTTTTGGGGTCAAAAAGAAATATCCTATTTCCTTCATCAGTTCTCTCTTGCAATAATTATCATCCAGTTTAAAACAACAATGATCCTTTACGAAACTTTATCATTTCATATAAGAAGCCATTATATATAATAACATACCTGTCTTTGCTAACTGCCCTCACAGAAAGGTAATTACGTAGGCGGACTTGCCACCAAAACTGCCAAGATAGAGTAAGTATTAACCTTATCTGGTGCTAATGGTCTCACAAATACTGGGGTAATGTGAGTAGGTTGAAGGTTCCACCCACACACACACACACACAGACACACCCTGTCCCACCAGGCTGCCCCATCATCCAGGTTCCCCCAACTTACACAGCACCAACAAGCTTCCCACATTCACCCATCCCCCTCAGTGCCTTCCCTACTACCTCATAATACAAAAACATGTACCAAATATATAACGTCGCACGAAGTTAATGCTGAATTAGATGCAGATCTACAGCTCTCAAAAGTCCGTCAGCAATGTTTTTTAGCACCAGACTCCAAATGATGAAAATGAACACTCCCAATCTAGAGTTCAATAATGAATGGTCAACATATTTTCCACATACAAGACCCCATGGCAATGCTATCAACACAGGTAACAAACCACATAAAAAAAGAGAAGGTTTCTCGACGCTGCTCATGTCCAAGTGCTCCTCAGACACAGCCTTCCTCTGTGACATTCAAGTTCTGCGCAACATAACTTTCAAAATCAGAAATAGTTCGTAAAGAGGTGACTATGAATCACCTGTTTTCTTTTCGTTTCAGACAGCGTAATATGAACGAATAAACAAACTATCAAACACGATTACATTCAGCAATTACACTTCATCCAAAATGGAATCCCGAACTTAAAACTGATTGTCAACTGCACACTCATGAGGCCGTTCCAGACATTACTGTCTTCAGTGTTATCAACGGGAAATCTAGTCAAAAAATGTATATAATGTTTCTTAATGACGCATTTAAAAACTAAAGACATTAACATTCTCCTTCAATAGCTGACAGAATATATGACGTAAGATTGAGATTAAAGATAATTTCACAAGTCTGATAAATATGATACCTTTAGTGCGTATTTTTCTTTATTTTCACAAATGTTCCAGTTTCTCCGAGAGAAAGAAACAAGCTAACGAATTACCACAGACACTGGCAGGTAACTGAAGTAATCGTTCGCCACACCACAGTGTCACTGTATATACATTAAGTGTTCAACTCCTTCGGCAAGACGGTGCGATCCCTTAACACATCGATCCGATCTTTGAGTATGACCGTACGATCCGTAAGCAAGATGGTACGATCCTAAGGTGTAATAGCGAGACGTCTGACCTGATTCCACCCCCCTCCACACACACACACACACACACACGGGTCAAGTGAAGGGACGGGCAAGCCATCAGACCCTCGGATACCCTTCGTCGTGTCCAAGAGGTATGAATATCCAGTCACAACAACACCTTCGACAGGAACGCACAACACACTCTAACCAACAGACGTCATGCGATCCAAAGATCAAGTCCTTCCCCAGCCACTGTCGCCTCCACCGTGACATGAACTTGCTGGCTCACAAAATGAACCTCAGCTTCCAGACTCTGCCTCACCACTTGCCTCACCGCACAGCTACTTTCGTCTAGCCATTACTCATAAAACTCCTCAGTGTATCCACAAATATATTAAATCAATAAACAAGTGCACATCGAGGGGATGAAGCAGCTCGCCCTGTACACACTGGGAAAAGTTAAAAAATTTTTTTCCACAGGACGTGGACAATCTTCCTCATTATGGTGGCTCTGGTAATGTCGTTCTCTCCCAGCAGGAAGTCAGGAAATCGGGGAAATAACAGAAGATGAACACAAGGAACCTAAGCAGCACGAGGTCGCGCAAAAGTTGGGGCTCACAAGAAGATCCTTAACGAGCAAAGTCCTGCCTGTGGGCGGAGGAGGCAAACACCACATCCTACTCCTGCACGGGATAACTCCTGACGAGGAAACACACGAGGACACACACTATGACCACACACAACACCCACAGCAGCGTCAGGAGCAGATATTGGCTTCCTTCCACTCTCTTTTTCTAACTCTCCTCTCTCTCTCGCCACCTGTACTACCCGCCTGGGTATCGGGAGTGTTTAAGTGACGGCTGCGAAGTGAGCCGGTGCTTCAGTGGCTCTCAAGTGTCACTCCTATGGCCTAGTTGTGGGGAAGGAGACAAGAAGAGCAAGTCCTCGAATATCAATGGAACCAAAGAAAAGGACTGGGGACCGGGAGAATCATGGGAGCCATAGAATCCATGAGAACCATGCAGACCGCGAAAACCATGGATTCCACGAGGAAGTGCGCGCCCCGTGACCCACTGGAACCATGGGGGGATCATGAGCACGATGTGAACCACGAGACACGCTGGGACGATAAGAACCACTGCGTCTCCCATTAGCAGAGTGGAGCAAGGAAACAGGTCATTACCGTCGTTACCAATAGTTCCACAAGGGAACGGGTGGTTCACACGGGTGGGACCCGACCCGACCCGACATCTTCACTATACCGGGTCTTCCCAGCTCTCCAGCCTGTAATCACATTGGCCTCCTCTTGGCTTAGCTTCCCCTCACGCGTCCACGAGTCTGGCTGTTGAGGAGTTGCTTCCTCATGTCCCTCACTACACTTGCCTCACCTCTTCGGGTGGGTACCCTTCGGTTCTGGATCCTCTTCGCGCACGTACGTGTGTGTGTGTGTTGGAGGCATCTAAGAAACTGAATGAAATCCCAGGATTGTAAGAAAGTATCAATCTTATGATAAGTTTAAGAACTAGAACCAACTGAATGGCAGAAACCTTCCTTAGTACTTCTATCATTACTGGCAAATTCACCCATTCCCTCAAACGTACATGCGGACAACTCTTCGGGTTCTTCTGTGAAAAGCAAGAACATCTGTCTGTCTGCCTCAGCCTGGTCCCCTGGTAGACAGCGTGACGGCCTTCTCCCGGGGAGATATGGTTATTCTGTTGGTTGATCACTGTTTCTTGCAAACAGTAGAAGAGCGACTGTTGCAGAGGGGAACGCCACCTCTTTCTGTTGTCCTGCTTCACTCATGGGAGACTAAAATCACTGAGCAGCCAGGATGCGGACTACAGACCAGTTTGCTGAGCAGCCACGATGTGAACTATAGACCAGTGTTGCTGAGAAGCCAGGATGTGGACTGCAGACCAGTGTTGCTGAGCAGCAACGATGTGAACTATAGACCAGTGTTGCTGAGAAGCCAGGACGTGAACTATAGACCAGTGTTGTTGAGCGGCCAGTGTTGCTGAGCAGCCAGTAAGTGCTCCGTGCACTAGTATTGCTGAGCAGCCAGGAGGTGAAGGGTACACCAGTGGTGCTAAGAGGCCAGTAACGGTGAGCAGTACCGTTAGTTTCAACGGTACGACTCCTTAGCACGCTACGACCCTTCAGCACAACGGCACCGATATTCTGAGCATGGCGACAAGACATTTTCTCGGAGACGATGGTACGAACCTTGACCACGCTAAGGCTCTTGACCAAGATGGAAAGACCCCTCAGGACGACGGCACGACCCCTGAGCACGAGAGTACGGTCCTTGGGGACGATGGTAAGACCTTCGAGTACGAGGATCCGGTCGTACACTGAGGACGACCATGGTATGACCCCTGAGTAAGACCTGTGCGGCCCTGGATCACGCCTCTCGAGCAAAACCGGTAACGACCTTAAGATACGAGAGGCTGGCTACTGACCTGACCACTTACAATCAGGTCCAAAGCCTGGTCAACGACACCTTGGGGTCGTACCGTCGTGCTCAGGGCTTTATGACTCAGTGGAGGGCACTTGTGTACACAGATGCTGGCGGGTTTCGAGACGAAAATCGTTTTTCAACAAAAATCGTCGACGTCTGAAGGCTATAATACAATCCCTGGAAATAAACTGAATTTATAAAGTGAGTTGATAAAGTGAGAGACGTCTCATTGTACGAAATATAAGGTTCAGGGGGTGAGTATTTATGTACTGGTGTTGGAGGGCAGGTGTTGGATGCATCTGTGGCAGCTGCTGAGTATGTGTGTGTAGGGGGAGGAGCGCGTCAGCCTGACCACTAGGGCTGTGTCTTCCCTCCCTCCCTCCACACACACGCACACACACACACACACACCTTCCACGCACTCACACAGGTAACAACAGACACCTTCCCCGTCATTACCGACATTATCACAGCCATTACCGGGATTCGATGTTATCTTAATTACATTAAATAATCACTATCAAATCTTCGTAATTATCTAAATGGCCAGAGTTCGGACCATCACTGCCTCCATCATTATTACAACCAACAACCAGCTCCCCAAGTGAGCTGTAGAGGTGAGGGTTGAGGGGTAGCAAGAGCCAGTGTTTGGGGTGGGTGGGTGTGGCCCAGGACAGTATGACGATACCCTGCGAGGCGTGGTGTCACCTCCTCCTCCTCCTCCTGCCTAACCGTCAGGCAGGGCGAGGTGGCCGCTGCTGCAAGATGGGCCACACACCGGCACCAACACCTGAGCCACCGCACCCACACGTGTACCCAACACTATTACTGCTACTACTACTGCTACTACTGCTAGTACTGCTACTACTACTGCTGCTTCTGCAGTATGCCCTAAGGGCAGTGTAGGGCTGGATCAAGGAGCCCTAATCAATATGAATACAATAGGAACATTATCTCCATCTTCCAAAGGAAGGATGGAGTGTAAGATGTTGTCTGGGTCGCCGGATGTTATTAAGTTCACTTTTTAACACTATAGCAATAGCTTGGGGTGCGAGGTCCGTGGGATCCCCCAGTTAGCCTGGGGTTATAACCGTTCTCCCGCCAGTAGTGGACGCCTGAGTCTTCATTTTCATTTCTAAAATACGGCCCAGTCCAAAAGTGCCACCAACCTGTATTAGTTCCCAGCTAATCTCGGGGTCCTCCCGCCTCCTCAGCTCCGTCACTGACCTCGAGGCAGAGCTATATGTCACAGAAAACGGCTTAAAAACAATGACAGTCTTCAGCGGCCTGTTGTTGTTGAGATTCCATTTTCTGTTGCTAAAAATCCTAAAAACATTAATAATAATAATAATGAAATAATGATAATAATAATAATATATAATAATAATAATGATAATAACGAAAAAAAATACTAATACATACGATAACGATAATAATGTTATCAATTGTAATAAAAATAGTGAGATTCCCATTTTCTGTTCCTATGTAATAATAATAATTGTAGTCAATGATAATGATAACCATACTATTAATAATAATAATAATAATAATAATAATAATAATAATTCGTTACGCAGGTATAGTTCCATAAGACCGGGTATAGCACTAAAAGAACCCGGTTAGAACTCTGGTCACATTGTACCAATATCGTGTTGCCAGTCTTACCTTAAGTTACCCCCGGAGCACGGCGGCACAGACAGCCCTCAAGTATGATGGTATAGCCTTTGACCTGACCCTCAGGTGTCAGGTCATTGGTTACATTATTGCGTCCAAGTGATCGTACCGTTGCGTCACCCCGTCGTGCTGCAGGTGTGACACAGGTGTGGGGGAAACCAGGGGTAACACAGGTGTGGGAGTCTGGAATGGCAGGTGACGGCCCGGGGGTGATGCAGGTGTGGGGGCCCTGTATGACACATGTGTGGGGGACAGGTGTAGGGTGTTGGGTTCTAGGAACGACGCAGGTATTAAGGGCCCATGGGGTGGCACAGGTGTAAGGCCCGGGATGCCACAGGTGTGGGTCCAGGGGGGAGACAGGTCTAGGGTCCGGGGTGACAGAAATGTTGGAGCTATGGTGTGACACAGGTGTAAGAAGGGGCCCCGTGGGTGACACAGGTGTGTAGAGGGGTCCGTGGGTGACACAGTTGTAGGGGGCCCAGGGGTGACATAGGTGTGGTGGGGACGCCCAGGGGTGACACAAATGTGGTGGGGCCCCTGTGGGCAACGCAGGTGTAAGGAGGGGCCCCAGGGGTGGCACAGGTGTCGGGGGCTCCCGAGGGGTGACACAGGTGTGTGGGGGTGCCCCGTGGGGTGATACAGGTGTGTGTGGGGGTCCCCGGGGGTGACACAGGTGTGTGGGGGGGGGTGACCCGGAGGTTACACACACCGGGGGAGGAGCGGCAGCGGCGGGAGGCCAACATAGCAACACACGGCAGCCTCCAACAGGCAGGCCGCTCACCTTTAACGTCTCTAATAACATGCCCAAGACTGAGGGCCAACTCCTCACAAACCTTATGAAATTGCGTCGCGCCATTTTCCCCGAGACATCTTATTTGGGTGTCAACGCGTCTCGCGAGTTTTCCTCCGCGACACATGATGAACATCTCCGCGAGACCCGGCATTTTTCTCGCTCGTCTCCTGTTTACGCGCCATATGATTCCCCCTAATTTACGGGTCTGTCCCAGAGACCCACTAAAACACGATTCTTTTCTGATTTTATGCAGACACGTTTCCGAATCTCCATATATATATATA
>JAYMFT010167617.1:0-12298 GCA_038088735.1 Panulirus argus | reverse complement strand
CATGGAGAGTGTAGGATGGTTCCGGGCACCACTTTAACGCTCCTCATTCAGGACGGTAGTACCACCCTGGGCGGCTGCTGTCAACAACCTAGTACCTAATATGTTGAAATCAGAGGTCTCTGCAAGTTACAATGGTCATTAAAACCTGGTGAACAGGCACCTGCTGGCTTTATTATTTCATGACAATTGTAAGGGGTCAGCCCTCAAGAATAAACCTCATTATGTGGAGTAAAACACTATTTTAACCCACACCTAGCAAGTGTTCTTTCTAAGATACTCATAGGACTCTGTTTGTAGGTAAGAAAAGCCCTCAGAAGTGAAAACATCTTCTAGTGGCTTTCATAATTCTTGCTCAGGGTGTGAATGCAATAGGTACAAACTAAGAAGGATAAAAATCTGCCAATATGAATATCACAAGGATATGAATCTCTTTTACTAACTGTATTTACTTTCCTTCCCCTTGTAAATGAAACAAAACCTTTGAAAATTGATGAAGCTGTCTTCAACTCCAGGAAAATAAGCATTCTTCTAACCTATTCCCTTGAAATGTGATACATAGCTAAATCACGTATCAAAGAAAAAGGAAAACTGACAAAGGAAAAAGATTTCTGGAACTGAACTTAAAACTTGGCAATGGCTAGGCAAGTTTATAAGGAGAACTGATAAAGGAAAAAGATTTCTGAAACTGAACTGAAAACTTGACAAATGGCTAGGCAAGATTATATACAAAGATTAACTCAATTTTTTTTTTTTAAGTTGAAGTCTCCAGTTACGGACAAAAGTCCACATCAAGGCCAGATCTTAACTGAATTATAGAGAATTATGAAACAAAAAGAAAAGGCAAGGGAAAGTATCTATGAATTTTTGAGAAAGTGAAAGACCTGTCTTCTAAAATATGCAAGGTCATAGTTATTGGGAAAGACAAATACACAATAATTAAGTACTAAAACTTTAACAATGAATATACTGTAGCTATAATATTAAAGACTTCACAAAAACATTAACATATACTGCACCTGAGTTGTCAAAACTGGTATCAAAATCTGTTGGTGTGAGAAGGGAAAACTGCAGCAGAGTTTCAAAACAAGTCTTAGCAAACTCTTCCCGCAGCTTGAAGCCCTCACACTCTGCAATGAAAATGAAATTTGTTTCCTGAATAATCTATTAAGTGTGAATATCTCAGACTCAATTGCCCGAAAGTGATTATAATAAACAAAACACAGAATTGCCCGAAAGTGATTATAATAAACAAAACACAGAAAAAACTAAATTATACATACATGAATATGGCAGAATGCATTCTACTTGAGAAGATATTAGACTACCTTTTTTCATTTTCATGAAGGTGGGCAACAAAATACTCTCTAAACATCTCACCTGATATAATCAATCATTCTTATACCTCTTTCTCATATAGTATAGAGGCACTAAATTATCAGATTTTTTTATTATAATTCAAGAAGCACTTATTGCTTTCATGTGAGGTAAACTGTTAAATGGTTAAATATAAATATTTGCTGGTGATCAAAAGGATTTGTATGTAAACAGGATATATGACCCACATGTATGGTTGTAGTCCTGGTCAAATAAAACATGTCAAAGGCCAAATGCAAACTTGAAGTAAGTTGCTAGCATGTAAGTGAGATAGTTGTCAAAAGCTTGCCTTAAAATTTAAATGGTAAGCTTTGAAGAACAAAAAAACTTTCTATAAGGTGGTGTCCTATGAGCTTTGAGAGAGTCTCTAAAATCCCTGGTGGTTGCAAAAATCTAGCCCCCTTCCTTCTGGTGAGGTTAAAGCCTCTCATTCCTAGCTACCCATCTATCCAAGCTCACTGTCACTAATGTCTAGATTAAGGCTATGTTTAACAAAATTATTTGAGGAATGGCAAAGACCTCTTTTGTTAACTCCTCTAAGAAAGGTTCCTTAAAAATGCCAGACTGTAAGTTATCTTCCTGACATCATGAGCTCTAACACTTAAGCCAGGTTGGACTAACAAAACATGCCTATCAATCAAAGATGACATGTTTCTTGCTGAGAGAGATTTCAAAATTTCTGGAAAAAAAAAGTTTTCAATAATTTCTGATCTCAATGAAACCAAGAAGCAATCAAAACAGGAGTAATCTGAATTTTACTTGTTTCATTCTTTTTTGCCACAAACTTAGGATTTCCAATTATCTTAAACCTGAGAGAGGTTATCAGTAAAAATGAAAAGGTTCTCATGTCTGGATATCTCATGTATCTCACCGACTCTTCTTCAGGCACCAAAGGGAAGGAACCTGCAAGGGCCTTGCTCTTGAAGCAACTGACTGATACCATGTCGTACACAAGAAACAGAATACTGCACCTTGGATTGATGACATTCTGGGATATGAGGAAATATGAACCCTAAAGTTTGTTTAAAATGATATGCACAAAAGTGTTCCTTTTCCCAAAAACCAACATTTCCAACCTGAAGAATGGAAGACCCACCCATGATTTGCAGTGTCTCTCCAAACCATCCAAGAAGTTTGAGGGGATGCCCAATATACAGACCTTCAGAGGTTCCTCATATCTGTCTACTAAACGAGGCTGTTAAAAAGCTACTGGGATAAAGATATTTGTGGATTTGTCTTCAATGCTGGAAAAGTGTAGTTACCCAGGGAGTCATCCTTTGGTCTGAGACCTTGCCATGTCATTGCAATGAACTGCAAAATTGACATTTCCTATCACATGTTCTAATCAGCACTGTGACACTCTGGCCTGGGTCTAGAATGCTTCCCTTTCATAAAGCTATTCGTACAGTACCACACATCTCGGTAACAACCACTATTAATATGCTTTTCATTATTTCATCTTCACTTTGTATCATGTAAATGATATTTTTTAGCTTCTTTAACTTCTCATGGAAGTTATAGTTACACCTTCATTCCTTAAAAGATCATTTATTCTCCTTGCTCATTCAACGGGGCAAGTGTTGATAATATGTCAATCGCGCATGTTAGCATTATGAAATTAATGCATTTCCTCTCTCTTTTTAGACTAACCTGTTGATGTATTTACCTAATACAATGTTCACAGTCATATGAAGAATAATTGTTTTATCAGTGAAACTGTAAAACCTTTTGCAACAATGAATTAAGAAAAATCTGAAGCTGAAACATAAAAAAGACAGTTACAGCATCCTACACAAAATACAGAAAAACTATACTGTTTCTGGTGCATTTATGAAACATGCAGTTTGAAATATGCCTTACTTAGGACTGTTTACTATAGCTTTCATGAAATCTGGTTCAAAATTTTCCATGATATTTCATTATATTTCATTAAGTCTAGAAATTTCCTGTTGTATATAAAAAATTTAGCTTAAAGTTGTACCATCTTACCTGAGTCAGTGCCTGATGCAGATTCAATGGATCCCTTATTCAAAAGCACCATAATAGATACTATAAAGTCACTGGGTGTGGTGGAGGCATACGGAAGAATTTCCTCCCTTATCAATTCAACAACTTGACAATCAATGTTTTCATCTCTCTCAGCATCTTCACTGCTCTGGTTTGCTGGAGGAGGGCTGGTAGAAAAAAATGAAGATACTAACTTCAAAGAGAAGCATGAGGCAGATATATCTGATATTAAGGAAGTAATGAAATGTTAATGAGCGGAAAGAAAATACAAAATCCTTAAATATTTGTAGGGCATTATTCATTATAACTTTACATCATCTGCCTTTGCATAACCTCTTCCAAACACCAAAGTCAGTGGAAATTTCTGCACACATTGAAATACTAATGCTTATACATTAAGACCATCATCAAATCTTCCAGTGATCATGATTACATTTTTCACTGACCCAAGAGGTGGAAGGATGGAGTGAAAAGGATTTTGAGCGATCGTGGCCTGAACATGCAGGAGGGTGAAAGGTGTGCATGGAATAGTGTGTATTGGAACAAAGTGGTATACTGGGGTTAACGTGCTGTCAATGGACTGAACCAGGGTATGTGAAGTGTCTGGGGTAAACCATGGAAAGGTCCGTGGGGCCTGGATGTGGATAGGGAGCTGTGGTTTCAGTGCATTACACATGACAGATAGAGACTGAGTGTGAGAGAATGTGGCCATTTCGTCTGTCTCCTAGCGCTACCCCGCCGGCGCAGGGGGTGGGGTTGCTATTTCCTGTGGGGCGGGGTGGTATCAGGTATGGATGGGGCGAACAAGTGTGAATATGTACATGTATATATGTATGCATATATATATATATATATATATATATATATATATATGGTGGTATGTATATGTATGTACTGTGCATAGATGTGCACGTATGTATATATGTGGGGGATGGGTCTTTCTTCGTGTTTCCTGGCGCTACCTTGCTGACGAGGGAAACAGCGATCAAGCATACTAATAATATATATATATATATATATATATATATATATATAACCGTTTTGATTTGACAACGAATACGAATTTGAAACAAAATGCGAAAGTTAACAATACCTAATTTTCTTAACTAAACAGGAAGAACTTACTGTTTCAGTCAGGTAAATCATTAGATTTGAATTCATGGTACAATTTAGTCTCTTTGAAATTTGCTAATTAATGCTTACGCTCACGACTATTTATTTATTCCTTAACTTGCCCTCTCTTAGCTGCCTTGATTGTTCGCTGGTAATGTTCGCTTGCTCATGAAAGTGACAGCCACCACTTTAGTAGGTAAACAAAATCAGCTGACGATTCAAGGCTCATTCATATAAAATTACCAAGACATGCTTATTTTCTATCAATATTATGTATTTCTACTCCAGTTGTCTTCATCTAATTTTGTTTATCCTACTCTCTCTCAGTTTTCCTTTGTTACTTAATATCTATTCCTCTCCCAATGACTTTTTTTTTATTATTTTCGAATGTTTTCAATATTTCTTTAGTATGAAATAAGATATAACAATCGCATAAGCAGCGGGAGGAGAAATATACAACGGTTCGACTGAGCTCGAATTATCGTCTCCATGATTTTGTTCTTCCCTCGTTTTTTCATCTTCCCCTACGTGCTTTCCTTTCTTTTCTGTTTACACCTTATGAAAGTAAGCCAATCACAAAGATAAGCTTCTCATAATGGTGAGTCAATCACAGGGATAAGCTCATAATGGTGAGTCAATCACAAGGATAAGCTTCTCATAATTGTGAGTCAATCACAAAGTTGTCTCTCATAAAGGTAAGCCTCTCATAGTCAAGTCACAGAAAGGTCAGTCAGTCCCAAAGGTAAGCCTCTCACAAAAGGTAACCTCCTTATAAAGGGTGAGTCACTACTCATTCAGGTGTCACTCATAATGGTAAGCCCCTAACAAAGATGTCACTCATAAAAGCCCCATGCTCTAGAACAGCTGGACGACATTTTTCGCACAGCTTATAACACATTATCACATTATGAAAACTAAACGCTATTGCAATACTAAACACACGTGACCATTTAGTACATCAGACAAACTCTACACTAAAATATACATCTGGTTTACAGTAAACTAAAAAATGGATGTTATTAGGCCAGTTGCCCATACCTGCCGTGGTAATACGTGGGGGATAATTAGGTTTCTGTATGGTTGCATGTTGGTATTTGGTCATGGTTGGTAGCCATGAAGGTTGGTGGTAGCTGAGGTGGTAGTTGAGGTGGTAATGGTGGTGAGAGTAGTCATCATTTTAAGACGGTAGCTATGGTGGTGGTAGTGACGGCGGTAGTTGTGGTGGTGGTAAGGTCAGTACCAGTATTGCTGGTAGACACGGTAGTGGTAGTTGCGGTAGTTCTTGCGATGGTGGTAGTTATTGGTAGCGATGATGCTGAATTTGGTCGCTGCGATGGTGGTAGTTGAGGAAGTCGTGCTTGCGAAGCATAAAGTCGTCGACGTATACTTGGTGATGAGTGCTATCAGCCAGCCAGCCATCGCCCCTTCAAGGTCATGATTAGGACTAGGCTTTTAGAAGACGCTACGTGGTGGCGACAGCACTCCTGCCAACCTCAGCCTTGCTGGCCTTCGCGGGCTCAAAGCTCGTTAGGATCCATCTAAATAAAAAATGTCCGAGAATTAAGCATTATCATTTCTTATATAAATATTCCCAATCTTAGTAAAATGGTCAGGCGCATCCATTCCCCCTCACTTCACTCAAATTTAATTGTAATACATTTCTTATCATCCTACTGTCTGTATTATCTCATTGTTGTCATTCACATTTCCCTTTTCATATATAAGTTGATGAGATTAGGTCAGTGTAGAGAAAGATAACAAATAGAATTGCTGGAAATTCAGGAGGTAATCATTGAATCATACAATGGCGTGCTTATCAGTACTGTCAAGCACAAATTTAAGTGAAGAAATTATTAGATTAACAGCTATTCATATCAGTCTCCTTTTTAATATGCTTTGCAGACTTTGGTCTATTTAAGTTTAGAGCGACAGCCTACTCTCGATTATTAAGTAGTGAATATTTCTGCAGCCATATGCCTAATTAGACGATCCGAAGCCCCATCTCAGGAGAATAGTGAAGGAGGTAAAAATGTCTGTTGGCAAATATAAGAATCACATTCAGTTACATGTATGAATTAAGGAAACATTCTGAACTTTTCTCTCCCATACTAAGCCAAAACTAGAATATGTTTCTCGTTTGTTTACCACACTTAAATAAGCACAGATGACTAATAAGGTCCAGAGTAGGTAAAACAAAGATGAAGCCAGAATAAAGACAACCGAGTCACAGTGAGATGTTATAAAGGCCATGAGCTTTTCTACAATAGAAGAAATAGAGTTAGGGGTGACTTGATCACGACCAAAATAGTTTTAAAACTAGATTTATGATGTCAACAATTGAGCACAGGTTCTTCGAAAGATGCAAAGATAAAATAATGTAGTGGGCTTTCAATATAATACATTGGGCCTAGTATTCTAAACAATGACACTTTGCGAAAAAAAAAAAAACGTAAATGTGCTTACACGTAAATGAAGCAGATGGCGAGAATGAAGAAGGAGGTAAAAATGAAGACGGTTCCCGGGAAGACGTCCAGGGTGCTGTTGTAGATGAACGTGTACAGAGGAGTGCAGATGATGGGGAAGAGGGCCTCTCCCATGCCCAACACAGAGTACACGGAGCCCAGCTCGTCCGAGGGCACCAGCTTCGATATGGCGCTGCGCGAGGCAGCACTTATCATAGAGCAACAGGCGAAGGGTAACTGAGCTGCAGGAGAAAGATCCAGTGATTATATATATATTTCTATCTACAGAATGAGAAACATTCTCATGCTTTACGTCACCGTACGACAGAGATGTATGGATTACTTGACGACAACTGATTTTCATAGATCAATACTCCTCCAGGCCTTGGATTTAAGGGTAAAGAACAGATTAACAAACTCACCGAGGTAAAGGACCCAGGAGAAGGGCGCCGTGCCCACCATCATCCAGAAGAACATCAGAGTGGAGGAACCTATGAAGCCTATCAGACTGTCCTCCAGACGACAGCGCAAGCTTAGCCACGGCAATAGTACGCACGAACCTGCTCAGGCAAAAAGATACTTTATGCATTAAATTAATCTATCAGTCATTCTGTTCGTTTCTGCCACTCCAAGATTCATGCTATTTGTTCACGTAAAATAAAAAGGAATACGATTGTTCTGTTACATAACCAAGGCAGACGATGCAAACCAGAAACATTTTTTTAAGCAGACACATTACACCCATAAGAATTAAATATGCCAACCTAACAGAGCTGACGGAGTACTGCTGACGAACCACACGGTGTAGTCAAAGTAGTTCCACTTGAATTTCTTACGGGTGTACACGTACACCAACGACATGACACCTGAAATAATTCATAAAATTGATGAATGAGAACAGCAGCCCAACCGGACCACTCACCACACACATTGAAGAGAAATAATCTATTTCATTCACAGCTGCCCGTCGTAACGTTGCGAGTGGCCGCCTTTAACGAGAGAGAATAGAGACATGACTGATAATCTGAATAATGATAAGAGTGCCAGCCGTTCTTACAAAAGTTGATCATGTAGAGACAAATGCAGCAGATCTGCCCTAACAACTGCGCTCGCTCGCCGTTCTTTCGCTTCTTGAAAGTGACCATCAAAGACTTCTTCAGCAGCGCCAGAGACATTCCCGACCTCTCCTGTTCCGATCCTTCCGAGTCTTCCTCTCTCCTTCTCGGCGGTTTGTTCTTGATCCTCACGAGAACATACAACGCAGAGAGCAAGCAGAACAGAAATTCGGCCCCGAATATCGTCACGTATCCTCCAACTCTGAAGAAATACATCCCAGCGGCATACCCGAGGGGAAGAGACACATTCATCGTTACAACGAGTAGGGACATTCGTGATGTCCTTGAGCGCTGGCCGGAGTCCTCGCAAATGTAAGCAGCGGTGGCCATGAATGTAACCATTAAACTCCCCGTTAGTCCGTACGGTATGTAGGACAGTAGGATGTAGAATGGCTGGACAGACCACCAAAAGGCGTTGAGCGTCAGACCGAGCGCTTTCAGGGTGGATCCCACCAACGGCAACAGCAACGGAAGCTTCCGGCCGTACACGTCACTCCAGGCGCCCAACAGCATCGTCATGAAGACGGCTGGGAGCAACTCTATCAACCTGCAGTACAAGTAGTAGTCGTTGCTTATCTTCTGTACAGTGTCTTGCTCCTTGCCGTACCGCCCGGTGTTTAAGTTGTCACACACCTCCTGACTGTAATGCAGCTGTATGGCGCACGTCTTCCCGAGAATCATGTTGGTCTTGAAGACGTCTTCCATCCCGTAAGACATCATCTGGAGGAACATCACGGGCTCGACGGTGATGGAGGCCAAGTAATGACCCAACTTGGCACGGCGGGAAGACTTCCCACGAGCTTCAGGGTCACTGTCAAGATGTCCAGCTGGTGGTGTCTCGGAGGAAGGAGTCGTCGCCATCGGCCGTAAGCTCGTATTGCTAGCGTCTGGCTTCTTGATGGACGGTATTATCTCCCCTCCATCATTAGACGCCATTTTCAAGTGCCGTAAGTAAGCTCACAGTTTAATCTACGGCAGTATATGTGATAACTAGATATACAATTGCCAGTATTTTGTTATGTCCTAACATTAAACCTGCATATTTCCTAGGGTTTGAGAAACTGAGTCAGTTTTGTTTTTTCCGTGCAGTATTAAGCACCACAAGCTACTATATAGACTCTTCCCTGCAGGCGATGATGTAAGCGTTTGGGAAGGCCCATTTGACCCTGCTTAAGTTAACTGGAACTTGTGTGGGTGTTGTATCTTATCGGACGGACAACAATACACAGAGATAATCGGCCGCGACTGATTTGGGGAGAGTTCGGTTTGTATCTCTAAATGTAACAATATCTGTAACTGAGAGATACATACATGTTTGTGGTGGTGGCGAGACGGGCTTATCCTCCCACCTCAGCGGCTACACGGGGACAATACCGGGTATCTGTGTAATCATCTCTGGGTCACGATGACCACAGCAGTGAGTAATTACGGGCGGCTACTGTGGTCATTATCATTAAGACTGCGGTTATCTCGTTCGAACTCGTCCATGTCTAAACTCCACATCAGTTTAACATCCGCATAGGAACAGTTGGATACAACTTAAACCTTAAATTTGCTCATATTTCTTACCATCTTTCCAACTGCGGGTTAAGCTTGGCATTGAGCATGGTTCACTCAACGTATAACACGAATAATTCGTTAATGAGTGATTTGTTGATGACTGGTTATATCAACAAGTAAAGGTGTATAAATGAGGAACTGAACTCAGCTCATAGATAATGAGAAATAGGAGTATGTTATGGTAACCAAAGATCAGTCTGGAAGAAAAATAAAATTCTCGATATATATGGAAAATGAAAATCAAGTCTCAGTTACGTTCAATATACACCACTAAATACGAAAAACCATTGGAAAATGAGACGAAAAAATGTGATACACAAATATGAAAAATGTCTATCATGATTACTTTTGAAGACCAAGATATCCGTTCTGGAAATGGTTGACTGGTTATTGGGGTTTTAAGGCCTACCCACTGTCAGGGTAATCTAAGCCGTTAACATCGTTATATAACTACTATTCGAAGAATCCTGAGCAACTTCAGGTGTGCGAGATAATTAGAAAACTATAGACACTCTCACTCAATATCTATGGCTTGAGAAATGCCTTTACCTCATCCTGACTATCAAGTACCGCCCGAACCGCAACCCGTTCACAGGGCCTGAAACGCGGTAGGCCTCTCGTATACGTCTACATGGACGAGGAGGAACCCTACTTCTTATATTTTAGTCATCCATTTCATCGTTGGATTTTTTATGGGGCTGATAAGCATCAGAAGCTCGGTGGTTGATTGGTTGGTTGTTTGGGCTTAAGGCCTACTTAAATCACCAAGTTAAAACGTCACAATCTAAATTTACCCAACGAACAGTGGGCTCGGGTGCTGGGGATAACTGTGAGCCCACATAGGCTCTAATAATGGTCGATAAAATGGGTACCTGGCATTAGCTAGGGTGTGTGTGCATGCATACATAAAAAGGTATATAAATAGCATTTATATATATATATAAGGTTAAGTGATAAGGCAACATGAGTGTAAAACTCTCTCCCCTTAAAACACATTTTACTAGTAATTTATGTAACCCATCGGTATTGTGAAAAAAATATTGTGAAAGGTCCTTAAGCAATACAGTTCGCTAAATAAGTTTATAATGGCAAATCAGGTCCTATGATCAACACTGTAAGTTGTTCTAAGTGATGCACAACGAAATTATAGATTTTCTTTGTAAACCTCGCTCTTTGGAAAGAGTTTACTCCGTAAGGACTGGCTACAGTAAACTTTCTGGGTCAACTAACCCACACGTGGGTTTCTTCCCTCTTCCATGATTATTTCGTAAGCAGATACTATTTACAACATATCACACACACAAGGACTATCACATTCGCAAAACATTCAGTCTGACTTACCTGTGAATCTGCTATTTTTTCCATACAATTTCCTTAGAGTCTCCACAAACATAGGTACTTTCATCGGCCATTGTTGTTGACCACCATGACACTTGCCTCCGCTCATGCGCAAAAGGTGTGCGTGAACTGCAATTTGATCCGGTAGCATGGCTCGTGCGCGAACTGCTGTATCGTAAAGCACTACTATTGTGCGAACTACAGTAGCCTGTGGACTACGCAAATTGCAGTACTTGGTGACTCTGCACATGCGCGAACTGCAATATCCGGTTGAACAGCCGGTTACAGAAACACCCGGAGGAAAATACTTTTAGGGACGAGACATATTTCCTTTAAAAAACACACCTTAGTCGTTAGACAGTGAAAATATAGTTTTAACTAAATGCACTTATTTCGTAAGCACAACCTCAGTGACATTGTATACGTCTCTCATAAACATACAGCCCTTTATGCGCTCTATTTGTTCTTGCGAATATTTTCTGAGGGAAAGTATTAGCTTATTTAATGTATTCTATATTGGCCAAATTAGGGCCTTTTAGATATATGTTCTCTTTAGTAAGGATATACCCATCTTTTTTCTATGAATAAACTACGAATTTAGTGACAGCTGTGAATATTTTTTTTCTTCAATTTTATAATAATGCTAATGAGGGGTTTCTTGGACATTTTGTTGTTGTCGTTCTTGGTTCTTATATATCTATATATGACTGATGTCATTTTTTTTTATCCTAATCAAATAATATTTGCTTCAGTCAGCATATGTTCCATTTCTTAAGTGGGGCATAAAATCAGTGTGAGAAGATGGTGCCTTACTTGTGCAATACCAAGAAACAGTATCGTGAATCACCTTAAGGGTAGTATCCCTCCCATACAAATGGAGGAAGAACTAATCAATTATTCCGAAACTAAACTGAAAATATAGTTATGCTTTTAAGGAAGAAATGGTATATGGAATTAGCATAAATGGTTCATCACTAGCAATAGAAGCCACATGTTACCATGCTTTGTCAAATACAATCGGATATTCCATAGGGATTTGTAACCGTGAGCCTACACAATGATTTTTCAGTAATCTTCTGTGCAATACTAGACTTTGAGTTCTACTTGATAATGAAAACGTGTTCTCAGACCCTACCGGGCCATTTCACAACTATGCAGGAGAATGTCGTAAGTCCTCATCTCTATGTCCTTAATTTTTTTTTTTCTATGTTGAAGGCTCCACTCACAGACAAAAGTCCACATGAAGGTCGGACCCTAATTGAAATATAGAGAGAACTGAGAAAAGGGGAAAAACAGACAGGGAAAGTATTTACAAATTTTTGAGAAAGT
>JAYMFT010167606.1:0-12298 GCA_038088735.1 Panulirus argus | reverse complement strand
CAGGTTTCTTTCCTCAAACATACTACCTATCTCTCCTTTCTTCTCATCTTGGTTACATCCACACACATTCAGACACCACAATCTGAGCCTTCAAGGAGGATCAGCACTCCCTGCCTGGCTCCTTCTTCTGTTTCCCCTTTTAGAAATTGAAAATACAAGAAGGGGAGGGTTTCAGGCCCAACCTCCCACATACACACATATATATATATATGAACACATATGCACATATACATATCAACATACACATACATACATACCTACACATGCATATACACATGTACAAATTCACACTTGCTCGCCCCCATCCACTCCTGATGCCACCCCACCCCACAGGAATTAACATCGCCACCCCCCGCGCCAGCGAGGTAGCGCCAGGAGACAGACGAAACAGCCACATTCGCTCGCACTCAGTCTCTAGCTGTCATGTGCAATGCACTGAATCCACATACACGCACATTCATATACATATACAGCCATTCCCCTAAATACGTCAGAGTTCCATTCTGACTGACCAGTTGGATCTTGAAATGGACGTAAGCTGGACATATGTCATCATGGCATGTAGAATTCATATACATGTACAGCATTCTTTTATCCTACTCAATTTCTATCATGATTATCATGTTTTTTATCAACCAGCTTTATTATATTATTCTGTAGTTTCTTTTAACCTTTTATTTAAGATACTTTAGTTCATATTTCATCATTTTTATTTTTTATACATTATGCAAGTTCAGTCATGATTATCTCATATTTGTTTAATCAGTTTTATGAATTGACATTTTATTAAATAAATCTATGGTTTGTTAGAAAAAAGATTCTTTGGTTTATTTATTATCTTTTTGGTAGCTTCTTTGTTGGCACATGCTTCTTCATCTATGGCTTAAATGTTGTGCAAGCTATATCTTCTTTTAAATCTATGAATCACTCATGACTTGCTGTGAAGTTCTTGATGCAATCCTCTCCCGCTCACTCCTTTAGAGTCTCAAAATGACTTTTAGCCTTCGCCTGAATTGTAAGTTAGCTTAGTGGTACATTTTTTTGAATGTTACCTTCCTTGCACAGCATCAACAACTTTTCCATTTCGTGGATAGGCCCTTGTCGTTGCTTTGTTATTATTATAGACTTCGTACTGGTCAAACCTTTCACTGCTTTTTTTTATTATTTTTTTTTTTTTTCACCATCAGTTGGGACAACTGTAAATCATGTGCAATCACATGAACTTTTTTCCTCCATATTGGGTGATTACCTTTGTTTTCAATTCCAAATCGAGTGTCTTCCTTGGCTTCTTGCTAGATCTGTCAACGTGTGATGGGTTTTTCCCCTTGCTTGTCATCTTCTTTGGAATTTAATTCAAAATTGGTTTAATCCAGAAAGAAAATTTGTTAGATTGACTTGAATAATGCTCCCTTAATGAATGGTAACTGAGAGCGAGAACTGTGAGAGTTGCTGTGATGTATACAGCGCTTGGATATCATCTGACAGTCACTATCATATGCACGAAACCGTTAGCACTGGCGGACATACGACTAAAAGTAATTTTTATATTTGTGTATATTTTTTTATTTATATTTTTTTCTGGTCCTATGTACTGATGGTCATAAGTAGGGGAGAGCTTGTACATAATTATACATATCAACATATATATATACATACACATACATATAGGAACATATACCTATTCATCATTGCTCGCCTTCATTCATTCATTCCTGGCACCACTCCACCCCACAGGAAACAGCATTGCCACCCACTGCGTCAACAAGGTAGCACTAGGAAACAGACGAGAAAAGGTCAGATTCGCTCACACTAAGTCTCTAGCTGTCATGTGTAATGCGTTGAAACCACAGCTCCCTATCCAGGCCCCACAGACATTTCCATGTTCTACCCCAGACGTTTCATGTGCCCTTGTTCAGTCCATTGACAGCACGTTGACCCCTCTATACAACATCATTCCATTTCACTCTATTCCGTACACGCCTTTCACTCTCATGCGTGTTCAGGCCCCAATTGCTCAAAATCTTTTTAACTCCATCCCTCCACCTCCAATTTGGTCTCCCGCTTCTTCTTGTTTCCTCCATCTCTGACACTTATATCCTCTTTGTCAACCTTTCCTCACTCTTTTGTTCCATATGTCCAAACCATTTTAACACACCCTCTTCTGCTCTTTCAACCACACTCTTTTTTTTATTACCACACATCTCTCATACCCTTAAGTTACTTAATCGTTCAGACCATCTCACACCACATATTGTCCTTAAACATTTCATTTCCAACACATCCTACCTCCTCCATACAGCCCTATCTATAGCCCATGCCTTGCAACCATATGATATTGTTGGAACTACTATTCCTTCAAACGTAACCATTTTTGCTCTTCAAGATAATGTTTTCTCTTTCCACACATTCTTCATCGCTCCCAAAACCTTCACCCCCTCCCCCACTCTATGACTCGCTTCCGTTTCCATGGTTCCATTCACTGCCAAGTCCACCACCAGATATCTAAATCACTTCACATATATATATTCCACCTGCATGTGGTTCCACCTTGAGTGAAAGGCCACCTCTGATGTTGTTTTATTATTATGAATAAACAAAAAGGAGTACAATCTCATCACAGAACTTCCTGCTCCAAAGGAATCCATCCTTTCCCTGCTGCGATTGAGGTGCAATTTAGAAGCTTTTAGTGCCTCATAAAAGGAGTCCTGGGGTATATATATATATATATATATATATATATATATATATGCTACTGAACTCCACTTGCTCAAGGTTATACTACCAGTGAAAAGGCTGAATCACTAGGAGTAAAGTCTCATCAAAGAATTTCTCACTCCAAAGAAGTCTACATTTCCCAGCTGTTGGAATTAGTGCAGCATTGGCATACAGGAGCTTTGGTAAATGTCTTGGATAACACCAGGACTCTCAGAAATTTGTGTGGAATAGATATAAATAGGTAAAAGAATGGATAAATAGATAGATATATACTTTGTTATTTATACTGTAATTACCCCAAAACCAATTTCTTTGAAAGAATCATGTTACCAAGGACCTTTCTAAAGACTCCTGCAGCCCAAGGTCGTGATACTCCCAGGGAAGTGCAGACTTCTCTGAAGTGATACGTTCTTTGACGAGACTTGAAGCCCAATGATACAGCCTCACTAATGGTGACTTTTCGCTTATGGTGTAACCTCTTGCAGATGGAGCCCAACAACATCAATCTATATATGTATATATATATACACACACACACACACACACACTCACATATATATATATATATATATATATCCATCCATGGAATATATATATATATATATATATATATTATATAAAGTGTGTGTGTGTGTACTCAAGCACTATGCATATATAGCTATATATGTAGACAAACATATTTTGAATAAGCTAATCTAATGATATGGATCTACCAATGCCAGACAAGATTTGACTTCTGACATATTTCTCAGGCACTGTGAACTTATTTGATGCTTCAGAGATGTGGCCTTATACATGTGATGCAGCTTGTGCATTTGCCAGTCATCCAACACTGTCAGTCTTTGACAAAGCGGTGAAAGAATGAAACTGCATTCTGCCTGTCTTGTATAGAAACAATATGTGGGGGACATTGGGCCATACCGGTATTATATTCTTTAGAATATAATCATCATGATTTTTCATATAACTGTTTTCCCATAAAAGAATGTACTTGTTTGCAACTTGGTATTTTTAATTCCTTTTGCCCCTTTTTTCCCCAACTTTATACTCACACAGGCACTGCCGGGTGTTTGCTCCTGTAGGGGAATTAGAGATATATTGGACTTACCGTGCACAGACACGCTGGATTATTGATTCAGTTGAATAATCTTGATTACCTTGGGAAAAATTAAAAATATATAAAATTTCATGATTAGAATTTTGTGTGTAAGTGATACAATATTCAGGAATGTGTATCAAAATTGATTTGGTGAAATATCCAAGGTATTGATTGAACCAACTCTGTATCATAATCCCACCAGTTTCTAGTCTGCCATCCATTATCCCCATCAGATATTTGCAGATATGTTATCAAAAATTTTTAGTCTGGAATGACATAGCCAAAACAGCCCATCCTGGCAGTGCCCCACATGTCTGCATTGTGTATGGTTGTGGTATACAGTGTGTGATTGAGTGTATATATTATTGATAAATATATTAGTCAACTTTCAAGTTGTTTTTTATTGTATAACCTGATTACTGTTGAATTTCATATTTTGATCACATTTTCTAAGACTTGTTCCTCCAATGTCTCATATGATTCGTGTATTTCTTTGTGCATTACATATGTGTTTGGGTAGGGGTAAATGGTTAATAATAAGTTTATGTATCAGTCTTGTTTGCATCAGGGTTACCCATAACGAATATCATCTTTGGAGTAAGGATGTATCGCGATTCCTGTACAGATGGGTTTTAATATTTTTATTTTCCAGATTAAGTTAACCTTTGTGCATCAGTGCACTTCAAACTGCAGTTCAGTGTCATGCTTAGTTTTGTATGTGTTACGTTTCTTATGAGAATCCTAGCTTACATTAGATTTTGACAAATGAACTATCTATTGCAGATTTTTAAGAAAAATAATGTGTGAGCCTGTGGTATTGAGATTTGGGGATCCCACTTTAGCACAACTGTTCTCACAAAAGGTGTTCTCTCTTCATGTTCATGATGGGATTAGATATTACTTTCCAAAAGAAGAAATAGAGGAAGAATCCAAGCAAGGATGTTTTCCTCGAAGGCTAATTCATCTTGTTCTTGATGCTATCCTGCTCACATGGGACATAACTAGCATGTATGAAAAAAAAAAGAACACTTTAGATGTACAACAAAAATATCCTCTTAAACATTATGACATGAGTTATGTACTATGTATATTCTCTATCAACCACTGAAGGGTTTTACTGTCGTATATGAAAACATGCTTTGAGATTTTGAGTATTAGGTGATAAGAAATAGTTCAGTATTGTATTTAAAGTAATTAATTCATTTTATACCAGGAGAAAGTGGAGAAGTCACAACCTAAGATTAGTGACTCCTCTTTAGTGTGACCAATGGACAAGACAGGTAAGGGAGATGAGAGTTATTTTGTAAGAGGAGGAATCCTCTATTTTTACTGAAGAACTATATGGTATTAAGTTTCTATTTATATTAAATTCAGGGATCCCAAATAAAGAAATTTGCAGTCTATCCCAGTTAATAAAATGCCCTCTAAACTATATTTCAATATGCTCAAATGCAACCCACAGTTCAAAATGACTGGGATTTGATTTCAAGAAAACAAAAGTGTGTCTTGAACTCTGATTGTGTCCTAGACATGTAGTAGTAGTAACGAAATAGCAGATGCTGAAGCCAAAAGAGCTATACTTTTCAGTCTATAAAAGAGAGTTATACTTCAACATGATTTTATGAGCAAAATAAATAAAAATTTTAGATGTAAATTGCAGGGTAGATAGGACTTGAAAGTCCAGAAGAATAAGTCTATGGAGAAAAAGAGAGATGTTGAAGTATGACTTTCTTCCTTCATTAGGAATCCTCTATTTTTACTGAAGAACTATATGGTATTAAGTCTCTATTCATATTAAATTCAGGGATCCCAAATAAAGAAATTTGCAATCTATCCCAGTTAATAAAATGCCTTCTAAACTATATTTCAATATGCTCAAATACAACCCACAGTTCAAAATGACTGGGATTTGATTTCAAGAAAACAAATGTGTGTCTTGAACTCTGATTGTGTCCTGGATATGTAGTAGTAGTAACGAAATAGCAGATGCTGAAGCCAAAAGAGCTATACTTTTCAGTCTATAAAAGAGTTATACTTCAACATGATATTATGAGCAAAATAGATAAAAATGTTAGATGTAAATTGCAAGCTAGATGGGACTTGAAAGTCCAGAAGAATAAGTCTATGGAGAAAAAGAGAGGTGTTGAAGTATGAATTTCTTCCTTCATTAGGTAAATGTACATGTGTTGTTACGAACGAGACAAACCTATATTCACCCCGTTCTTATAGTACCCACCTAGTATGTGTATAATGATCCTATCGCCTCAGGAATTTCCACTCAGCACCACAGATGTGACCCTCGCTCACGAGAGAGGGAGGTCTGGGGACCATCTGGTATCTAAAAACAAGGGCAGGCCTGTGTGTGACGTGGAGGCCTGTAGTAAGCTCCCCCACGACCCTGGCAATGACCCTGGCGGCCACTTGGACTGTGATGATAGACGATCACTAGGGGGATGCTGTTGTTATGTTCAGGTCACGTGGGGGTCACGTGACCCCGAGTTCCCAGGACCCCCACAGTCAAGACGAAGGGCGTGCCAGCCAGGATGAGGGGGCGTGGCTCAACTGAGGATGAGGCATGACCGAAAAAGGTGCCAGCCAATCCATTGGCACCGTAGGGGACACCCCTCCCCCTTTAAAACCCCTGGACTCCCAGCCGGGAACTGATTTCTTCAACCTCAGCCATCTTGAGAGGGTCTCCCCTGTCAACGGCTGGGCCATCGCGTGCCCCACGCTACACCACCCCCTGCCAACGAGCTACCACCAAGACCGCACTGCCAGTATGGTTGTACCATTATTGATTATTGTTCATTGAGTGTCACTGTGTATTGTCGTGTATCTTTAGAATTGTTACCGTGTTAGAGTAGTATGTTTTATAATGTGAATCTTTGTAGAGGAAGAGACCTCCTTGGTTTGAAAACTTATCAGGGCATTAAAGTAACGTAGATATTTTGAGCCCAAGCAATATGTTACTTTTCTTGTATTGTGAATTTTTCTTCTGTAAACTGTGAAATTACTCCTGGTGTTTAATTTCAATCCTTAAGTCTAGATTGACGTTATCCGTGCGCATAACATTGGCAACCTTACACCAGGATTTTCTTGCCTTGTTTATGGAGTCTCTTCCCACTGTTAAGTAATCATGTCATTAACCAGTGAAGCTGACATTGAACATTTCTGTCGATCTGAACCATCTCTAAGTGATGTTAAATCTTTATCAGTTTATGAGTTATGGCTTGTTGTGGATAAATTTAGGATTGGAGTACCACTGGAATGCTCATAAAGTAGAGTTGGAAGCTTTAGTGGTAAATAAGTTAGTCGGTGTGCCTGATGTTGAAAACGGTGTCGGTGACATCGTCCCACCACTGAACTCAGCTGGAGTGGTAGTCCCTCCCCAGTGCCAGAGTGATCTTAATGTCAATTCCGAAACCTTGCAGCTTCAACAAGAGATTGCTAGGATTAATGCACAAGCACAAATGGAAGAAGCTAGGCTTCAGGCACACACTTAACAAATGAGACTATCTTTGGAACAAGAGAAATTACGACAGTCCACGTCAAGATCAGTACCCGAGTTTGATATAATGAGACATGCAAGTTTTGTACCAGTTTTGTGAAGATGATGTAACTAAATTTTTTTGTACATTTGAGAATGTGGCTAATCAGCTCTCATGGCCTAAGATGTCTTGGTCGATTTTATTACAACCTATTCTCCGTGGAAAGGCACAAACTGTATACGCCACATTGTCTAGTGAGCAGTGTACTGATTATAAAGTGGTAAAGGAGAATGCGTTAAAAGCTTACGAGTTAATGCCAGACGCATACAGAGAAAAGTTTAGGAATTCCAGTATCAAACCTGGCCAGACTTGGGTAGAACTTTTTCATGAAGTTGATGATTTATTCAGGCAGTGAGTGCGTGCCGAGCGAATTCCCCCGGCGAAGGAATTGGAGGATTTAATGATACTTGAGCAATGTAAGAATAATGTGCACAACATTGGCGGCTTTGAATTGCTGAATTATTTAAATGACAAAGAAGTGAAGTGTGCTGATAGGGCTGGGGTACTTGCTGATCAGTTCTCGATCACTCACAAGTTTAGTGTCGGTAAAAGTTCAAAAGGCGTTGTTGGCAGAGGAAAATCCGATCATGGTGCAATCCCACTTGAATTTGGCCACTTGCCAGAGGCTCCTAAGAGTCCGAGTCATAACCATGAGAAGGTTAGGGCGGTTATTATTGTGGCAAAGCTGGACATCAGGTGAAGGATTGCAGGAACAGGCTGAAGGAATCCAGACTGTACAAAGAGTAGGCCAGTGAGTCTCTTCTCAACTTTGGGACCACCTAGGTGTAGTGACAAGGCTAGTCCTGCTCTCAGTAATATAGGGAAGTGGGAAAGTGGCAACCAGTCTGTAATAGAACACCAGTTTAGAGGGAACTACGATGCGTTCCTTTCTAAGGGTTATGTCAGTAGCTGTGGAATAAGGAGAAAAGTGACCATGCTGCATGATTCTGGGGCGCTGCAGTCCCTGATGCTGAAGGGTTTGATACCTGTGGGAGAATCAGAGGAGCGAGTCTTGTTGGACGGGCTGTGGAATCTCAGGGCAGCTCCACTCACTGATGTGTGTGTAGAAACAGATCTCTTCATGGGCCCTGCTCTCATCGGGGTTGTGGATCGGCTACCCGTTTCAGGATAGACTTTGTGTTGGTAATGACCTCACAGGGGAGAAAATGAATCCCTTGCCGATGATGCCTGTGCGTCCGAAGGAGTCCATGGGGACAGAGCAATGTGAGGAGGAAGTGCCAGAAATAGCCCAGAAATCTGCAGAGACCAGGTTCCTGGCAGCTAGCAAGGCAGGCCGTTTGCTCAAGGACGCAGCCGTGGAGGCAAGGAGAGCGGGGACATTGTTCAAGGACAAGACTATTGGAGGCGGGACGTGTGATCCCTTCCTTGCTGATTTGGACCCCGTTAAGACAGAAAAATCTACGACACTCCCTGAGAATGGAAGTTGCGAAGTCAAGTTATGTGAAACCTTTGCTGATCTGGACCCCATTAAGACAGAGGAATCTACGATACTCCCTGAGAGTGGTATTTGCGAAGTTGAGTTGTGTGATACCTTCTTTGCTGATCCGAACTCCATTAAGATGAAGGACCTGATGACACTCCCTGAGCACGGACCTAGTGGAGTTGGGCTGTGGGATATCCCTGCGGATCTGGAGTCCATAGAAACGGGAACACCCACTGAAGATGAAGCCAGTGAGGTGGCACTGTACAACACCTTCTTTGCTGACTTGGGATCCGAACAAGAGTCAGTGTGTGAAACTGATGATTTGTCTCGGGCCGGTTCAAGAGATACCCAGGATCAAAGGACGAGCTGGCACGGCAAATGGTCTTGATTGAAGAGCCTGGAGACGGGAGAGGAGGTGCCACCGCTGTTACTCCAGGCGGGGTTGACACAGGTATGTTGTAAATTTTCTCCCCTTTTCAAGCAGAGTGAGTGGGCCTACACAACCCACCTCCCAGCGGGAGCTGTGTGTGACGAGGATGACGATTCAGCTACGGGCGCCCTGGAGGCCAGGGAACCTGACGACGGCGTGGACGAAAAGGAAGTGAAGCTCTCACATTTGACAGAGGAGCGACGAGTGGAGATGGCTGCCTTGCGGCCAGCACAACCAGGGGCCTGCCGAAACCCTCCTGGACGGGCCTCACTGACGAACCTTGTTGCAGACGTGGGAGATGCCTGGCCTACCGGCGAGGTTCCTTACCGGGTAAGTTCACAATGGGCCACCATTCTTTGAGAGGAACTACGCTACATGCTGGAGCACGATTTGAACGAGTTGTGTCGGTCGGCGTGGAGCTCGCCCGTGATTCTGGTACCGAAACCCGACGGGACGTATCCGTTCTGCATCAACTACCGCCGAGTCAACCAGGTAACGAGTACTGCCAGTTCCACTCTCAGTGAAGGTCCCAGTTGTAACCCCTGCATGTGTTCTCCGATCCTTCCAGAAGGGAACTTCAAAGTTTCCTAAGTATGGTAGAATACTATAGGATGTTTATTGTTAATTTTGCCACGATCGCCTCCCCTTTCATAGGTTTAATGAAGAAAATAGTCGTTTATTTGTAATGAGCAGTGTGAGACAGCCTTTCATCAGTTAAGAGCCACCCAAAATAATGATTGTATCTTACAGGCCCCAAACAAGTTAGCTGTAAATGTCGGCAATGCAGGAGTTGATGTTGTCCTCTTGCAGGAGGACAAAGAAAAGGTTGATCACCCTGTGAGCTACCTTGGTAAGAAGAGTTAGCAGGCCCAGAAGAATTACTCCGTTACTGTGAAGAAACTTTTGTCTTTGATACTTGAATCATAGCACCTTCATGTATATTTGTGCCCTTCAGGTGATCCTATCCTCATAGTGCTTCATGTGTATTTGTGCCCTTCAGGCGATCCATGCATCACAGTACCTTCATGTATAATTGTGCCCTTCAGGCGATCCTATCTGAGAGTCAGAGATAAACTAAGTGGGCCTTGTTCCTTCAAGAGTAATTCGATTCCTTCTTTTTTTTTCGCCCATTTTTTGTGCCTGTAGATTGTTTATTCCGTTCCTGAACTAAGAAAATTCCCCTTAGTGGAATTTTCTCGTTTAAGGATGGGGGTGTTACGAACGAGACGAACCTATATTTGCCCCGTTCATATAGTAACCCCCTTGTATGTGTATAATGATCCTATCGCCTCAGGAATTTCCACTCAGCACCTCAGATATGATACTCGCTCGCGAGAGAGGGAGGTCTGGGGACCATCTGGTAACTAAGAACGAGGGCAGGCCTGTGTGTGACGTGGAGGCCTGTAGTAAGCTCCCCACGACCCTGGCGGCCACTTGGACCGTGATGACAGACGATCACCAGATGGAATGGTGTTGTTATGTTCGGGTCACGCGACTCCGGGTTCCCAGGACCCCCACAGTCAAGACGAGGGGCGTGCCATCCAGAATGAGGGGGCGTGGCCCAACTGAGGATGGGGCGTGACCGAAAAGGGTGCCAGCCAATCCGTTGGCACCGTAGGGGACACCCCAACCCCCTTTAAAACCCCTGGACTCTCAGTCGGGAACTGATTTCTTCAACCTCAGCCATCTTGAAAGGGTCTCCCCTGCCAACGGCCGGGCCACCGCGCGCCCCAAGCTACACCTCCCCCTGCCAACGAGCTGCCGCCGAGACCGCGCTGCCAGTATGGTTGTACCGTTATTGATTATTGTTCATTGAGTGTCACTGTGTATTGTCGTGTATCTTTAGAATTGTTACCGTGTTAGAGTAGTTTGTTTTATATTGTGAATCTTTGTAGAGGAAGAGACCTCCTTGGTTTGAAAACTTACCTGGGCATTACCTGTTGCACGCCTTAAGGAACTTGAATCCCCAAACTTTGATGTTATGTGGCTCAAGGTCTGTCTCCCTACTACCACACTTGTCCTCTTTTTCCCCTACTGCTCCCCTAATTCTACAAACTTTGTATCCTTCGACTATCTAAACTTCTGCCATGAGACTGTGACATCCTCTCACCCGCAAGCTGAGATCCTCTACCTCGGGAATTTCAACGTTCACCATAGGGAATGGTTGAATTCCTCCCATACGGACAGTGGAGGGATTGAAGCCCACAAATTCTCCATTCTCAATGATTTAGAGCAAATTATCTCCCACCCTACCCATATACCTGACTACTACGACCATTCTCCTAATATTCTGGCCACCCTACCCATATACCTGACTGCTACGACCATTCTCCTAATATTCTGGATTTGTTTTTCACTTCTAGTCCATCTCACTTTAAACACACAATCTCCCCCCCACTTGGTTCATCTGATCATACTCTCATAAATGTATCTATTCTAATGGAACCTCCCCCTCCAGCAGCCCTTTCTAACCATAAATACTGGCACCTGAACAAAGCTGATTTTCCCTGGGTAAATTACTGTCTCCTATGTGGTGATGCTTCTGTCTCTGCCAAACGCATAACAGAGGTTATTTTTGTGGGAATGGAAGCATTTATCTCTTATTTTCTCCAAGACTACTTCATCCAGTCCATGTTCAACCGTTCCTGTTCTGAGGCCATTCAGGCAAGTGATCAGGCATATCGGGCATGGAAAACCTTTCCTACCTCAGGCTCCCATTCAGCTTTTATCACTGCCCATAATCGCTGCAAGCGAGTTATTTGTGAGGCGAAACATTCCTTTATTCAAAGGAAGTGCCATAACCTGTCCTCGTTTGCCACAGATATGTTTTTCTGGTCTTTGGCTAAGGGCATCTCTAACAACAACTGTCGCTCTACCTTTCCCTCACTTTTCCATCCTGACGGTACTATGGCTGTCTCTCCCATTGACAAAGCAACTCTCTTTGGTTCCTGGTTCTCCTTTAACTCCATCTTGGATGACTCTAACATTCCCTCACCCCCTGATGCTTCTCTTACTAATCCTATGACTCTTCCTGTAATCTCTTTTCGGACTGTCCGAAAAGC
>JAYMFT010167595.1:0-12298 GCA_038088735.1 Panulirus argus | reverse complement strand
ATATATATATATGTATATATATATATATATCATGTAGAAAAGGTACCTAACGCCAGATAGGTGCCCACTAACCTTCACCCACCGGCATCACCCACTTCCCTTCACCCGCCAATATCACCCGCTACTCATCCTTTCACAGACACACTCACCTTGAGTCCGCTGTAGATAATCTTGACTCAGTCTTGTTGCCGGACGATCAATCTAACGGCAACTTCAAATGGCTGTGCGGTCCGCGGAGTCATTGAGAAATTGGCCAGCCGCTCCCTGGTGGTGGCCTGCTCAATGGACCTAGACGGGCTCCCGGCGAGTAATTCCTCAGAGCACAGCTTACATCTTAGGGACCTGTGGGATGTTCTCAGGTCATTATACCAGAGGATGAGGCGGAACGCAGGGGATGTACTGACCTAGAGGAGTACTCAAGGATCTGCTATGAGGGTCTGGCCGTCCCTGGGCTGGGCAATGGGAAGGAAGATTGCTGGACTGTGAAGGGAGGGAAGGGAAAGTTTGAAGGGAAGGATACCTTAGATGGAATAGGGAGCAGGAGTAGAAAGGAATGGAAGGTAGTGGGAAGGAAAGAGAACGAGCTCGATCGGAGGGGTGTGGATGAATGAAGAAACTGTTACAAGTCCAACTGAGAGGGTCTTGCGAGGCAAGTTATGTGGAAAGGTGAGGCGAGGTTGACCTCAGGGATGATGCTGGAGAAGTTGAGTGGTGATGTTGGTGTGGGGCGATGTGGCAGGTAATCTCGGGGACATATAACGATGTTACAAGCTTGGGTAATGTTTAACGAACCCTGAAGTGGAAGATAAGTATGGAATATTCTAGGTAGGCGCAGTCGAGAATATTATGTCAGGGCAAATTTGGATATTTTTGTATAAGTTGTAGGCTCCAGTCATGAACAGAAGTCCACATCAAGGCTGGTCCTTAATTGAAATACAGAGACGTTAATCAAAGGAAAAAGATAAGAAGAGACTAGGGAAAGATTTTACGAATCTTGGAGGAAGTGAAAAACCTGTCTTTTGAAATGTGCCACGTCATAATTACTGGGAAATAGAGGATTGGGTGGAGAGCTCCAAATCTTCGAGGTGTAGGAAAGAAACAGTTATCAAAATGGCCCATCCTTGAGTTGCCAACGGCCACACAGTAATCATATGACGCAGCAACTGGCCGAGTACTTTGTAGTCTAGCTATTGGCGTAGGCACAAAAGCAGCCAGCTCCCGGGAGCAAAAACCAAAGTAATACCTGTAGTAGAGGGAAAGTGAACTAACATTGCGGCGTAGGGTAAGTTGGTCAAATTTTGAAGTAGCCTGGGAAAGTTTATAGTTAATGGGTTTACAGCTATCACCCTTCATTGGGATGAGATGTACCAAAGCATTCGTTCAAGAAGGAAAGCTTTCGTTTCTAAACAGACACGGAACAGGTGAGCAAGCACAGGTGCAAGTTTAGAGGCACGCTCTTTCATTATACAGGATGGATGCTGTCAGGATTATAAACCATGCTTGTGTCCACAGAAAGAAGCGCTTTTCGAACATATGAAAAAGAGATTATGGAAAGGGGCATAGGATTAGTAAGGGGAGCATCAGGGAATAAAGGAATGTAAGAGCCATCCAAGGTGGAATTAAAGGAGAAACGGGAACTAAAGAGAGTAGCTTTGTAAACGGGAGAGACAGCTATAGTACCGTCACAACGGAAAAGTGAAGGAAAGGTAGAGCGACAGTTGTTAGCGATGCCCGTAGCTAAAGACCAGAAAGACCTATTAGTAGATGATCATTGAATGACGATGAGGTGATTATAGCACTTCCTTTGAATAAAGTTACGCTTTGCCTCACGGACAACGTGTTTGCAATGATTATGAGGCATTGATAAATGCTGAATGGGAGTCGGAGGAAGGAGAGCTTCTCCAGGCCCGATATGACTGATCCCTAGCCTAAATCGCCGCAGAACAGGAACGGTTGAACTATGGATTGGGTGGAGAGGTCATCTTGGAGGAAGAGGGGATAAATGCTTCCATTCCCGCAACAATAGCCTCTAACCATCCAGTTAAGAGGATCTTAGCAATTGAACGATGACGAAGGGGTTAAGGGAACGAGTCTGGGGAGATTGATGAAGGTAGAGTGGGGGAGGGATGGGCAGGAGAAAGGGAGGAGGTTGCGTAAAGAGAGGAAGTTGGAGCGAAAGAGGGAGTCTCGAGTCTGGATTTGGAGGAAGTACGGTTGTTGATAAAACATGTCGTGAGGCCGAGATGGTGACATTTTGATCATGTCCCAAAGTAACAATGAAAATACTAATGTAGTGGAGGTGCTGAGTACCATAACAGCTGATTAATTACACACGCCATCTGCCTTGTAATGAACGCTGCAGAGGCAGGGCAGGTACTGTCGTGGGTGTTAGTAACAGATGCGAAAGCATTATGACGTAAGGAGGCGCCATTTGCCTCAACGGTCAGTGTGTACGGAGTCGTAGTGAGCTGGACTCTCAAAAATATTCCGAATCTTGCTTTGATATTCAAAATAGAATATGTAGGTTGAAGTGAAATAATTCTGATATAATGAACTGAGTTGAAGTAAGCCATAGGGTGGGACAGGGGAATAAGATCCAGGGCACATTGATGATTGTGTAGATGGAAAGCTCAGTTCCTGTTACAGGAAAGATAGGTATATCTGAGGGTACAGTAATACTAAATATTGCGTGGCCACAAATCTTGGACTCTGAATGCAAAAGAACAGAAGAGAATGAACGTGATGGAAATTGATAGCCTGAGGACGATATGTGATGGGTTTGCAGGTTAATCGCGTCAGGAATAACACTTGCATGAGTGATGTGTATAAATCAGCGCAGCCTGATGTCGGGCTCTGACGGGGGTGTGCTGAAATGGCTTAGACATATGGATCGGATGAGTGAAGAAAGATCGACCAAGAGGATTTACCTAACATAAGTGTGGGAGCAAGGGAAGGTGAGAACAAAAAGTTAATAGAACGAGGAGTGAAAGAAGCTTCCAGGTGTCGAGATCTGAAGTTTCTGGAGGGTGGGGGGAGAGGGTGCATGGGGTAGAATGAACTGACTGATATGGTACCATGCAGGGATCGGGGACCTGTCACTTGGCTGAAGCAAGGCGTATGAAATGGTTTGGGGAACCACGGGACGCTTGTGCATGGTGAGTTCTGATTACAGGGCGTTATACGTGACAGCTAAGGACTAGATGCAAGCAAATGAGATCAAATGATTGAATCTCTACGACATTTTACGCCTAGATTGTAAAGTAGAAAGTTGACACACACACACACAATTCTAAAAACCTGATCGTGTCAGGATTACCGAATAATCTGTCCCAGTTAACTGGTACATGGCAGATCTGTCGCCAGAGCTTGGCTCTTTGGTCCCCCTGGGTGGTGGGAGAGTGAGGATGGGTGGAGAGAGGGCAAGAGCGGGTGAAGGGAAGACTTGGAAGGTTAGGGAGGGGTGGAGGGAGTACATGGGAGGGTAAGGAGGGTAGGAGGAATGGAAGGGTAGAGAGAGCAGCAGGAGTGTGGGGAGATAGAGGGTAGCAGGCGTGTGATGTCAAGGGGCCGAGGGACTGTGAAGGCGTCGTTGGGCTGTCGGAATGTGGAGGTGTCAGTGTGGGCAGCAGGAGTGTGGAGTGTCGGGGGAGCAGGAGGAGTGTGGAGTCAGGGGCCAACGGGAGTTCGTAGGTAACAGAAGCAGCAGGATTGTGGTAAGAGTGGCTACAGGGGAGGAAAAGGGAGGGGGTGAGGACGCAGGTATGTGTGAAGGTGAGGGCGCAGTAAAGGGTTCAGGTGTAGATGCAGGAACAGGTAAGAGAGCAGGTAAGCTTGTGGGCACAGATACAGGTAATGAAGCAGGTAAGATGATAGGTTGGGGCTCCAGTGCAGGGGTAGGTACAGGTAAGCGAGCAGGTAACGGTGTAAGCACCAACACAGGTAAGGATGTAGACAGAGGTAGAAGTATGAATGTAGAAACAGGAAAGGTAAGGGATGTAGACAGAACTACAATCAGGGTATATGTACAAGTACATCTTAGATTGTAGATAAAAAGTACAAGTTAGGGTGTAGATAAGAATTACAGTTAAGGTCGTAGGTACAAGTACAGATAAGGGCGTGTGTAAAAATAACTAAGAGAACTGGTAATAGAGAAGGTACAGGTATAGATAAAGAAGTAGGTACAGGTACAGATACCTGTAAAGGTGCAGTTAAGAAAACTTGTAAAGGTACAGTTAAAGGTGCTCTAGAGGGTTTGTGTTAGGTCACAGGTAATGGCCAACCTAAGGATGTAGGTAAGGCCCTAGGCAAATGTGTAGGTAAGGACGTACTTAAAGTTGAAACTAGGGATGTAGATAAACGCATGGGTAAGAGTGACGGTAACATTGTGCCTGAAGGTGTAGGTAAGGCGTGAAATTGTAGGTAAAGGTATAGATAATTTTTAGGCATTGGCTTTGGTAAGGATGTACGTAAGAAGCAGGCAAGGTAATAGATCAGGATTATTTAAAGTTTAGTAAGAACTAAGTTCAGGGCGGGCATACATGAGAGGCCAGGGAAAGGAAGACCAGACGGTCAATGACGACGTCATCTTCCGCAGGACAAACCTAGGAGGGAAGGGTGTGGGTAAAGGTCTAGGTAAGGTTATAGGTAAGGGATTGGGTGAAAGTGTAGATAATAGTATAAGTAAGGGCGTAAGTGCTGTGCTGGAAAGAACACGCGTAAGGGCGTAATTATTCTTGTAGAAAAGGGTGTAAGCGAAGACACAGGTAAGGAAGAACGTACCGGAATGTAGGCAAGGGAGCATGTCACGGTGCTGGTGAAGGGGCGATAAGGGTGAGGTTGGTCTGCGAGCGCCTCACGGCAGATCAGATTACGGCCATTCTTCTCTTAATTGCTGCCATGACCCACACCTCTCTATATGTCCTGCCTGCCTTTCCTAAACTTCTTGCTCCCTGGTCCTCACTCGTGACTCCCTGACTCACGCTTGTAACTTCATTTGTGGCTCACCTGCTCTACACTTGTGGCTTTCCATCCTTCACTTGTGGATCCCTGTCGTGCACTTTTAACTCTTTGCCCTACAATGAGGCTCCCTGCCCAGCACAGTAACCGCCTTACCCTACCCACTGATCATTCCCATCGACAGGCAGGGATCATCAGCAGGCCGCTCGGTTTTCAATGTTGTGCTAACCCAGTCAGTCCCATCGGATGTAACAGGGAAACATAGCACCGAAGGGTTGCTCAGGTTTACCGGCAGAACCGTCAGGTCTACCACTGTCTTCTATAACACTGGCAGAGCCATTGGGTCTTCCATGTCTCCTAGGTTACTAGAAGAACCGTTAGGTCTACCACTGCCTCGAGTCTACCATTGCCTCTTTATGATACTGGCAGGACCGTCCTGTCTGCCAGAATCTCAACGTTATCGGCAGAACTCTCCCAGAACTACTCTCTGGATAGAGGTGCAATCGTCCTGCCCAGTGCATCCGCTGGAAGTACCAGCAAAACGGTCGTGTCTGGTACTGTTTATAACGTTCATGGGAGAATCCATCACATCTTCACTGATCTGGTGGCTGGCAGGCAGCACCGCTATACTGATGACCCTGTCTCTAGGACAGGAGCTGTCCTCAAAGCACCAGCATACTTTTATTATAAAAGGGATTTCACCAACCATTGTTACCATGATGAAAGAACACGACAAAACACTCCGCCGTCCGTAAAGCAGTTTGCGTTCAAGTAGTAGTAAGGACTCTAAAGCCAGCCCGACCCACGTAGGATTAGTCTGCGTTAGAGTTAGTAGAGCAGACTCCTAATCTGGCTTCCCAAGGAGGCCTGCGGCAGTGTTTAATATGTTATCAGAGAGGCTGGTGGGGTGATGCTGCAAGTGTTCGCAATAAGAGGCGAGTGTGGCACCTCGGCCCTCACTTGTGCTGAGGCTAATGACGGCCTGCCCTCTGATATATTGCCCACCTGAAAATAACTATATTTATTCCTAATCCTACATTATTAACGCAAAACGCAAATCAGCGCACTTATCGGCAAGCGCGGTTCGCGTTACCTCGTGGCTCCACATCGTCCGCGCTGGTGATGTACCATAACATAGTGAGGTCTGTCTTGAATCATACCGACGTGGGGAAATGTTTATTGACGTATGACGGCTGCCATGTCATTGGCTAATGTCTCTTGTGCGTGCCGACTGGACAACACTGTAATCACTATGTCTCATTTGTCACTGAATTCCACGAAACAATTTTGCATTTTAAATTCCCAAGGAAAATCTTCAGGGATTATATACTAATTTCAGTCTTGTAACGGGTGGTTCCTGGTCAACTTTGCATGAAGTTGAAGTCTCTCTCATTAAGAATAGGTAAAGTTTTAGGCTTGTGATGAAGCTAAATTCTTGGGTTGCCTTCCTCCACCTTGTGGACGGTTTGGATCACAGTTAGCGGTCTTGTGTCGACTCGGCAGCTCAGGAGAAAACGTGTTTGGTAAAATACGGTCTCTCGGGTGCATAATGATGGGCTAAGGTTTATGAGATTCAGAGCGATTGTAAATGTAACCGTGTATCGCAGTAGCGTGTTGCCCCTGCCTCTTGGTATGCCTTAGCTTACTTCGGCATGTACGCGAGAGACGCTTGCCGGGGTTGACAGAAACCATTGTTGCAGCTGGACTCATATGCAGGGGGAGAAAATCTTTAATCTTTTTTCCATATCAATAAAGACTGTGGTCGTTATCGTGAGGTTGGACGGCAAGTAACGCAAGGTTCCCTGTAACATGAGGGGATCAATGTGGGTCGAGAGTATGTCCTTCTCTGAACTAAAAAACTAAAACCACTTTGGTTGGTATTCGATATTAGTTACCATTTGCCGTAGGCGGATCTTAGATGATAGTCTAGGTAAATCACAGACGACAGCCTCAGTGTTCCTGGCATTCCGCAAGGAGTCACCGCGGATGGGTGACGTAATCATAATTTTCTGAGAATATACTTATCTCGTCATCAGAATTCTCTCGGTATACTAACAGGTAAAATATAACTGTGTAATCTGTCGAGCAGCCGACATAAAAAGGTACGTAGATCGCGTATTGACCAAAATGAGCGCCCTATTGAGCAGGTTGGTGAGGGGTGGGTCACTGGAGACTCGCTTGTCTTGGCCCAGGCAAGGCGGCGGCCAGGGACAGGTAGCGCAAAGAGGACCCAGGGGGGAGGGAGGGTGATGGTGGAGAGGGAGATTTGGGGAAGAGGGTTGGAAGGGTTAATAATGCGAGGAGTGGATGCAGATGAGGTCTAGTTATGAATTAGGGTTTAGGTCAGCAGCTTCCAAACTCATAATAGCAACCCCATCCCCTCCTCACCCCACTCTCTCCTTCACGATGATAACATACTCATTATATTTTTTCTTGCTTGTATGTTTACATCGTCATGAACTTCTCAACATCGTCTGGCTTTCGGTATCAGGGTGACACTTATCATACGTTGTAGTGCATCTGATGATGTTTGACGAGTGAACATTTATTGGTATTCTTTCAGAACTGACTACGTTATCCTGAAGAAATGCTTCTGAAGAGTGATTACTTGGGAAACCGATAAAGAGTTTGGAGAGTAAAGTGATAGTCTTGTTAGGGCAGCGTCTCCACCACCTCCTATGCTTCTTCCTTCGTTAATCTGGCGTTCTCCCTCAAAAGGCTCAGCCCCACAGCTTAGTAACCAAAGGGTTAGGGAGAGCTAGAAGCTCTGAGATGAGGGGTGTGTGCTGGGAAAGGTAAGATATGGGAAGGGTCGATGTCGGGAGTACTAAGGGCTGGTTGTGAAGCAGATGCGGTAAAGGTTTCGGTTCGGTCGGCCGGTGGACGGAGCCAGAGACAGCTGGAGGCTCGGAGGGTACCTTGTATTATGCTGATATTCTTATTATCGTCGCCATCCCCTTCATCGTTAAACACGATCACAGTTCAGTTTTTGTTACCAAAATTGCCTCACCACTGCTGTCGTTATCACTGATTCATCTTTATTGTTTTAATTATGACTTCCGTCAAAGCCAGTATCTCCCTTGCCTTAACCGTAGCACGGAACTGAGGCGTCTGTGTCCTTATAAAATCGTCTTTTTGGGATCATGACGACCGTCAACGCGTCTTTATTCATAGTTACCCTCATCATGGTCACACTCATAATCATCAAGGATCTCATCATCATTCGTCATCATAATCACAGCATCATTATCATGGTAACAGTATTATCACCATCACCGTCACACTCCAGGGTGCCATTATCACAACCACCGTCACACTCCAAGTTTTCATCACCACCACCGTCACACTCCAGGTCACCATCATCACCACCACCGTCACAATCAGTACCAGGACCAGGCTGCTTTGATGACAGTCCTGTGCACGGGGACGCCCGCTTATGATGGTCATCCAGCGCCCCGCCCTCTCCCCTGCCTCTGCTGAGGGGGAAATTTACAGTGTGATAAAATCCCAGACCTGCTGGAGCGATGACGGAGATAAAGATGGTGAGAGGATGACGACCATCAGCTCGGGCTGGCATGACTTGTAGCCACAAGCAACGGTACAGTACACAGGATATGTGTCTAATTTCCCGAAACCAAAATTACTGTTGCTGATCAGGTCTCTCCTTTCTCGTCTCTCTTTATATTGCTTTTTATCTTTTAATTATTTTAGTAAGGTTTTGAATCCATAAAATGTTCCTTAACGGTCTGACCTCATAAGATAAAAGCACGCATGATTCATTGTATATGATATTGATCGTACTGAAGAACTGTTTACGATCTCACGTCATGTCTTAGAAGATTGTTCGACATGTCGCTGGCACTACAACTACTTCACCAGCTACCAGAATTTGTTGTAACGACCGTTGCTGCTGCTGCTGCAAATGTCATGAATATAATAATTGCTTACAGCCATCCTACAGCTCCAACTAATATTAGCTACGTACTATGTTGCAACTGATTTTACTATTACTATTACTACTACTACCTGTCGTTCATATGAACAGGGTTCTACTTTTGGAATATTGCCTCTAACAATAAGCAGAAAGCCTTCCTCGTCTGGTCGATCAAAGTCTGAAGTTGACAACTAAGGAAAGAAAAAGCTTAAAAGTAACCTTGTTATGTTTACAAGCGACAGAAGACTGTCGCATTTTGTGGAACAATCTCTCGGGAGTACGAATGGGTTCCATCAGCGACTGGGAACCGTCAGACACGGGTCTTCAACAGGCAGCTGGATAGAGGTTACGATACACACTGAGAACAGGTTCCAGGGGCATTAATTAATAAATTAGGGTTAATGAGTAGGTTCATAGACTCCCTGGCTTAGATTGCGTTCTTCTGGAGGGAGGAACTCTTCTCGTGTATTCGTAAGGAGGATATTTGAGACGAGCGAGGTGATACAACTGAATGATGTCCACCATGTTGAAACGGAAGAATAACAACAGTCGACAGTATCCTATGATGATGACGCATCTTTGCCACTGTGGTAGAGAAGGACGTTCCTTGGTGACATGACAGCAGGAAATCTACGACAACGGAAGACATTCAGCTGTTATGGCTGGAAAGAAATAACAGAGTAACTTGTCTGGGTACAGCATCGTTGTGATGGCGGCCGTGAATATGGAGACACATGAAGATCCCGAGAGCAGGAGGAGACCAGGGTATTGTCCCTGGCATTTGCTGCGCCAGGCGGAACGCATCCCAAGTGACGTGCGATGAAGGCCAGATTTGTAGATGGCTGTGAGTGACGACGTAAGGAACAGATCTGTAGACAGATGTCTGTGTAGCTTGTGCTGATGACCAGACCTGTTGACAGATCAGCATCTTGAAAAAAAGAGTAGATTTATGGATAGGTTTATGATTTATAGCAGCGTCTTGAAGGAGAAGACCTATGAACAGAAATACAAGTGAAATGAAGTTAGGAACAGACCTGTAAATGGGTATATAAGTGACTTGAAACAAGTGACATGAAGTTGGGAACAATATTGTGGTTAGAAGTATAAGGGTTTTAAAGTGAGGAACATACGTGAGAAGAAATGTCTTCATATAAGTAGTTCAAGAAAGGAACAGTCTTGTGGATAGATGTGCAAACGACGTGCTAAGGGATAGACCTGTGGATAGACGTATGTGTCTTCAAGTAAGGTAAAGCTTTGTGTATGTTTTAGTAAGGAATAGCCATGTGTGCCTATGAGTAAGTGACTTAAAGCGAGGAACAGACTTCTGGATAGATGATTATGCGAGCGATTGCGAGCGCTAAACTTGAAAATTGATGCGTAAGTGACTTAAGGTGAGGGTACAGCCTGTGTGGAGATCAGACCTGTAGATGATCAGACTTGTACAATGTACATAATCCAAACCTGTGGATAAACAAGTGACTTGCAGAGACGAACAGATCCGTGCACGGACATGCATGAATGGCTTGTGGAGAGGAACATAGTAGGGATATATGTATAGTTGTCCTGTTATAAGGGACGTAACGAGGGTGGGGAATAAGTGACTTGATACAAGAAAATCTTGTACATAAATGTGTAAGTATTTGTGACGAAAAATAGACTCAAGTTGAATATAAAAGTGAATCTTAGCGCGAAATAGAGAGGGAAGAATCAGATCGGGAGAAGGGTAAATGTGAATGGGGAGAAAGAGAGAAAAAAAGGAAAAGAGATGAGGAGAGAAAAACATCTGTATGTGAGGAGAGATGAAGTGTCCCGCATGACGGCAACAAGCAGACCCTCCAGGTAATTAGTCCTCCAAGAAACCATTAAAACACTATGATTTAATTTCCTTGTTATCCTTTCGCTCCAAGAAGCAAATTAATGGATTAGCGAAAGTATCTGATGCTCAGCTATGAGTCGCTTCGTAGTTTTTGAGGCTCTAGAGAACCAGTTTCGCAGAGTTCAGGAGCATAATGAGGATCGTCTTCCATGTTCCCCTGCCCATGACTGACGCTGAGGTAGCGATATGTTAGAAGCTCTGCCCAAATACTTGATCCTCCACCGCCGCCCACAAGAAAGTCACGACCAGGAGAGCATTCTTCTGTTTACCTCTGAGTGACATTACATCTGAAGCTTTCTGGCCAAAGGCAGAGATAGGGCAAGTCTATCATCGTTGGTTGGCCACAGGTACGACTTCTGTGTTTGGTATGAAAAGATAACGCTGCATAGTAAGATATGTATAGGGCGGTAAGGCACGAAATATCAGTTGGTGGCCAAAAATAAAATAAAAACAAAGATATAACAAGACAAGCAGAGTACTCAAGACAAACAGAAAGCAGAGGACACAGACAGCAACCGAAGACAAACGGAATACAGAGACATAAAACATAAAGTAAACAGTACCTAAAAGAAGAAAGTGAAAACAACAGAAGACTGATAGAAGCAACAGAAATCAGAAAATTACAAAAAGAATGAGAGAAAGCAAACAATTAACATTAGATATACAACGACGGAAAACAGACAGACAACAGGAGGGAGAGCGTTAAGACAACAGAGGCAGTCAGCGGTGGCAGTAAAAAGAGCTAGGAAGGGGTGGAGGAGGCTAGCCAGGTTATGTTAAAACACGTCGGGATGGGGGGAGGGACTGGCCAGCAGCTCCTACTTGGGCTCCAACACCCGGGGTAACCTGGGGTCAGTGGGAGGACCACCTGGTCCAGGGGGGGGGGAGATCAACAAGCGAAAAAATGGAGGAGAGAGGCCGAGGAAACAGGAAGAGGAATATGAGAAGGAGATGGTGGGCAAAGCAACGTGAAAGGAGACGGGAGGGAGAGAGGGAGGAGGCGGAGGCCATTCAGACGGTGGTCAGGTATGGCTTGGGTAGCGACCACCGCCTCAGGTGGCATGTAGGCTTCCCCGGCCCACCGTCATTACCATGTCTGTCCATTTTACTGTTTTCTAGGCTAGTTTTTATGCTAGCGGCTTCTCGCCCTCCCAAACACAATATAGCCTAACACAACCCTGGGTACGCAGACTCTACGCGCGAAGAAAGAAGTCATGCAGCAGCAGCACGTACGTAATGCATTCCGTTATTCTTCCAGTGAATGAGTTCTGCGTCCCCGACAAACGTACATCTTGTAAGGTTTGTGTTATGTAACGTTAAGTGTGGGACGTCCATCATACGGTTAAGAAGAGCCGTAAGTACAGTTTGGGCTCTTGACCCCTTCTGTTAAACTTTTAGGACCTATATAAACTTAAATAAACATTACACATAATGCAAATACACACACACACACATACACACACACACACATACACACACAAACAAACAAACACATCCGGGCTTATGAGTTTCAGCTTCCTTGGTGTAGAGGT